>QEOT01009533.1:0-24666 GCA_003123785.1 Pterocarya stenoptera
AGTTTCTTTGTGTTATTCTACTATTCTTTTAATTTGTCTCTCTGTGGAATCGACACCCCAAAGCTGTACTACAACTACCGCGTTATTCTTTGGGCGTAATCACTTGGCTTTCATGTGAGCTTCTTTTTCCCAAGTTGCTTCCTACACATTGTGATTCTGCCAAAGTACTTTGACCAATGGAATCTTGCGGTTATGCAATTTCTTCTCTTTCCAATCAAGGATTTGCACTGGTCTTGCCTCGTAAGTTAGGTATATACTTATGTAATCAATGATTGCTAGTATCTGATTTCCAAACTCTTTTTAAATGAAGATACGCAGAATATATTATGTATTCCGTGGAACTTAGTTGGCAACTCCAAACGGTACACAACTGCTCCCACTTTTTTTGATATCTCTTAGGGTCCTAAGTATCTCGGGCTTAACTTGCCCTTAACATGGAATTGGCTTAATTTTCTCATAGAAGATACTTTCACATAAACCCAATCTCTGATTTCAAACTCTATTCTCCTATTTTGTTGTCGGGGTAGCTCTTCTGTCGACTCTCTTATGCTTTTGTACTTGCTCTAATTGTAAGGACTTTGTCTTTGACTTCTGGTTCAATCAAATTATTCTCCCTAACTTTGTCCTAATATAACGGAGATATGCACTTCCTGCCATACAAAGCTTCATAGGGTGCCATCTGAATGGTAGCCTAGAAACTGTTGTTGTACGCGACCAATGGTAACTACTTCTCCCAGTTCCCTTCATGTTCCAGTACATAGGCTTTAAGCATGTCTTCCAAAATTTGAATCCTCCTTTCGGTTTTCCCTTTTGTCTAAGGATGGTAGGCACTACTAATTTTGAGGCTGGTGGCCATCAAACTCTGCAAATTCTACCAAAATTGAGACGTAAAATAGGGTCTTTGCCTGACAGGACTTTAACTGACTAACTTGCTGGCTTCTGATATTCTACTTTAATAAGTCTACAGATAGAACACCTGTTTACAAATTTTGCAACATCCTTTTTCATTCCTTCCCACTAAAAATGATGTTTTAGATCTTGATACATCTTCGTACAACCAGGATGAGCTACGTAGGGTGTATTATGAGCTTATCACAATACCCTATTTCTCAACTCCTGATCAACTAGATAACTCTTTGGTCCTTATATAAAGTTCTGGATAACTCTATGACATTGAAGTCTTTTGGCCCTTCAGATTTTTCGACCTCTCTGATGATCTCTATAAGCATGCTATCTTTTCTCTAATGACTCTTTAGTTCTTCCCAATCCAACGGAATGAGCTCCTAGATTGTGGTCAGAAAGGTTTCTTGACTACGGTCTCTGATCAATAGCTTCCTCATACTATTTAAAAGAGATCTCACTTTTGACGAAGGAACAGACTAATCTCCTATTCTACTCTTGCGACACAATGCATCAGCTACCACATTGGCCTTTCCGGGGTGGTACTTAATGTCGCACTGGTAGTCATTAATCAGTTCCAACCATCTCCTCTACCTCATATTAAGGTTTTTTTGCTCNACATCAATGATCCTGATGTCTCAGGCTTAGGATCGATGGCAATGGTGCGGTCCTCTACTGTTTGGCTAGACTTAGCTCCATCCCAATCCATCATTGCATTGAAACTATCCCGACCCATCCACATGGTCGGGTGAAGAGGTGGGTAGCGTTCCTTATGAGGTAAGGCCTTCCTCTCATAGCCTACCCCATTCTTATCTATGTCCATCACATGGGTACAATAGTGGTCTAGACGCTCCATCTCCTACCAATAGGCAGCAATCTACCTATCTAATTCGATAAGTCACCTCCTACGGCGTTCGTCTCTCATCTCTAGCACTCGTTATGCAGAAATAGTCAATTTCCTAGCAGTCTTCTATTTGTGTGCCATGGAAACTACAAAAAGATATAGTCAAGATGGAAAATAACTCACATCACAAACTATAAACGAGTCCACAATGGATTTGAGCCAAAATATATATTTTAATTGATATCCAAACAGATGAATAATGACTCACTGATGCCATGCAACCTCGTACTAAGTGAATACAAAAATAGGTTGAGGTGAGACCATGGACAAAACAAAAACCAGACTAAGATCCAAACAAATGAGGATACTTGGCTTTCATGTGAGCTTCTTTTTCCCAAGTTGCTTCCTACACATTGTGATTCTGCCAAAGTACTTTGACCAATGGAATCTTTCGGTTATGCAATTTCTTCTCTTTCCAATCAAGGATTTGCACTGGTCTTGCCTCGTAAGTTAGGTATATACTTATGTAATCTATGATTGCTAGTATCTGATTTCCAAACTCTTTTTAAATGAAGATACGCAGAATATATTATGTATTCCGTGGAACTTAGTTGGCAACTCCAAACGGTACACAACTGCTCCCACTTTTTTTGATATCTCTTAGGGTCCTAAGTATCTCGGGCTTAACTTGCCCTTAACATGGAATTGGCTTAATTTTCTCATAGAAGATACTTTCACATAAACCCAATCTCTGATTTCAAACTCTATTCTCCTATTTTGTTGTCGGGGTAGCTCTTCTGTCGACTCTCTTATGCTTTTGTACTTGCTCTAATTGTAAGGACTTTGTCTTTGACTTCTGGTTCAATCAAATTATTCTCCCTAACTTTGTCCTAATATAACGGAGATATGCACTTCCTGCCATACAAAGGTTCATAGGGTGCCATCTGAATGGTAGCCTAGAAACTGTTGTTGTACGCGACCAATGGTAACTACTTCTCCCAGTTCCCTTCATGTTCCAGTACATAGGCTTTAAGCATGTCTTCCAAAATTTGAATCCTCCTTTCGGTTTTCCCTTTTGTCTAAGGATGGTAGGCACTACTAATTTTGAGGCTGGTGGCCATCAAACTCTGCAAATTCTACCAAAATTGAGACGTAAAATAGGGTCTTTGCCTGACAGGACTTTAACTGACTAACTTGCTGGCTTCTGATATTCTACTTTAATAAGTCTACAGATAGAACACCTGTTTACAAATTTTGCAACATCCTTTTTCATTCCTTCCCACTAAAAATGATGTTTTAGATCTTGATACATCTTCGTACAACCAGGATGAGCTACATAGGGTGTATTATGAGCTTATCACAATACCCTATTTCTCAACTCCTGATCAACTAGATAACTCTTTGGTCCTTATATAAAGTTCTGGATAACTCTATGACATTGAAGTCTTTTGGCCCTTCAGATTTTTCGACCTCTCTGATGATCTCTATAAGCATGCTATCTTTTCTCTAATGACTCTTTAGTTCTTCCCAATCCAACGGAATGAGCTCCTAGATTGTGGTCAGAAAGGTTTCTTGACTACGGTCTCTGATCAATAGCTTCCTCATACTATTTAAAAGAGATCTCACTTTTGACGAAGGAACAGACTAATCTCCTATTCTACTCTTGCGACACAATGCATCAGCTACCACATTGGCCTTTCCGGGGTGGTACTTAATGTCGCACTGGTAGTCATTAATCAGTTCCAACCATCTCCTCTACCTCATATTAAGGTTTTTTTGCTCAAAAATGTACTTGAAGCTTTTGTGATTTGTAAAAATTTCACACTTTTTTCGTACAAGTAGTGCCTCCAAATCTTAAGATAAACAACCATTGCAGCTAAATCCAAGTCGTGAGTAGGATAATTCTGCTCATGATCCTTCGGTTGACATGAAGCATAGATGACTAATCTTCCTTCCTACATTAGCACACATCCTAATCATGCATTGGATGGATCACTATACATAACAAAAGGCTTAAGAGGCTCTGATAATGTAAGTATCGTTGCTGTCGTAAGTCTTTTCTTCAACATAAGAAAACTGTTCTCGTAGTTGTCACTCCAAAACAACTTCGCATTCTTCTTGGTTAATGTTGTAGGTGTTCCAAAGAAACTAGAAATTCCTTCCATGAACCTCCTGTAATAACTAGCCTGTAACACCCCGTATTTTAGTGTATTTTAATAAAGGATTAGTTTATTTAATTTAAAGATTGATTCTCTAGTTTTAGAATTTTGGGAGTTTTAGAATATTATTTTAGAATATTTTAAGTTGTAAAAATTATTTTTTTTGGGCTTTCTTCTTATTAATTATTATTTCAGATTTAAATTGATCTTTAATTTAAATTGGTTTGTTTATGGGTTTTAAAAATTATTATTGTTTTATTTAAAGCATTTCACTGCGTTTGATTAATTTTAATTAGTGTTATGCAATTTAATTGCTTTTTATTTTAAAGAATGTTATTGTTGGAGTTTAATATTTTATTTTAATTAGTTTTAAGTTTAAGTTGATTTATTTAATTTACTGTTTTAAAAATAGTTATTTTGAGGATCAGTTGTGACCCAAAAGTTGTGAGGATTGGACCTCATTTCTTTTCCTCTTTCCTTTTTTCTCTTCCTTTTTCTTTTCTTTTTCTTCTTTATCTCCTTTCTCCTGTTCGGATGCCCAACGCACGTACCCTATCTCTCCCGTTTCTCTCTCTCTCTCCCCGTGCTTCTGGTTTCCTCCTCCCAGCCACCATCGCGCGCCGCCATGGTCCTCACCGCCCGGCACGGCGGCCCTCACCGCCCAGCGCAGTCGACTCCCCACCTGCCGGCGACCTCGCAGCTCCAACCCCAGCCCCTCCTGCGCTGCCGTTAGCCGCCACGCACGGCTTGAAGCCGCGCGGCCTTGTGAGCTCCAGTGCTGCCGTCCGGCCACCTCCGGCCACCACCTCTTCACCACTTCATCACCGGCACCTTGCCGTCCTAACCTACCCAATTCCAGCTCTGATCCGTCGCTGGAGCCGCCCCAACAAACACCCTCTTTATTTCAAACTTTCCGGCCTTAAGACACCCGTTTCTGCCGCCACCCACGGCCAACCTTTGATACCATTAGCTTCATCGACCTCATTAGACCCTACCCTATCAATTTCAAGTCTTCGTTTGACTCCGTTGGAATTTGGGTACACTGCATATTTCCGCCACAATGTTTTTACACTGTGGAGTTGCTGTTTTGGTGCTTCCAGTTCCTCCGTGATCCTCCTAAATTATTTTCAAGCACTGTAAGTATTTCTCCAAAATACTTTTAAGACTTTGATATATTTTTGCACTAACTTGTTTTATAAACTGTGTTTTGGTTATCTGTTGGTTCTGATAACTGTTGGTAATTGTTGATTTCATGGCATTGTGCACGCATGCGTGGGTGTGTGTGTTTTGAGAAAACAGTGTTTAAAGTTTTCGGGTGCGTGTGTATCACCCCCAAGCCGAGATGGGATATTATCTCGATGGAGCTCCTTTGGACACTCGGGAGCGGAATATACTGAGTGTCGTCCCCTGGGGCTTTTGCCCGGGACTTGGACGGGATGGTAGCGCTCTCGATCCGACTCTGTGACTCCACGGGCTGGCAGGGGTCAGAGGATGCCTGGCTATGTACGCGGTGGGCGCGGAACTGGGCATCACTCATGTATCACTTGCACGGTCGTTACCCGTGGGGTGAAGATGGGAAGCCAGAGTATGTGGATGGTCCCTAGGGGAGGCCATGGTGCATATGGTTAAAATTAGAATTAATGTAATTATTCCTGGATTGTTAATTTGTGCCAAATGGTGATTTTTGGCGTGTGTGGAAAAATTATGATTTTCGAGAAATAGTGTTTTCTCGGGTTTTACGCTTGGGTCATCATGTGCATGCATAGCGTTGGTTGTTTAAATATATTTATGGTCTTTGAGCTTTTTGGATTTTACTTACCTGCGGTTCCATTTTGTGGGACCGTAGTTTTTTTTGTTACAACTTTTGAAGAGGCTGAGCCCGAGGATGCGGCTCCACCTGATGAGTTGGGACATTGGCTATCTTTTGTGTTTTGAAGATTAGTGCCGCTTTTGCTTATTGTATTTAATTTGATTTGATGTTGTTTTGTAACAAAATCGTATTATGTTGACATGTGGATTTTCAATACTTTGGTATTGTATTAAACTCTGGTACTTAGTTATTTAACTTAACCTTTCCGCTGGTACTTAGTTATTTTATTGTACACATGTTGCATTGCACACACTCTGCACATGTCGATGGGGTGCGTGACCGTATTGTCATCATCCCGGGTATCTCGATTTTCGTGTGTGTCCGTACATGGAAGTTGGGGGCGCCACATAGCCAGTCCTAAGAAACTTTGAATCTTGTGCACACTAGTCGGTCTTTGCCAATTCTTTACTAGTTCAATCTACTTGGGTCTACTGCTCCTCCTCCACTAAAAACTACATGGCCTATGAACTTTACTTGATGAATCCAGATTTGCACTTACTGAGCTTGGCATATAGTTCCAGATCTCTGAGTATGGTTAGCGCCATACTTTGGTGATTTCTATGCTTTTTTTCGCTCTTTGAATAAATCAAGATGCCATCAATGAATACAACAACAAAACTATCTAGATAAGGTCTGAATTTTCTATTCATTATGTCCATGAATGCGGCTAGAGCATTGATTAACCCAAAAGTCATTCCCAAAAACTCGTAGTGGCCGTACCTTCACTTAAAGGCAGTTTTTGGCACATCCTGTTCTTTGACCTTCAACTGGTGATATCTAGATCATAGATTGATCTTCGAAAATACTGATGCTCCTTGTAGTTGATCCAATAGTTGTCAATCTGAGGTAACAGATACTTATTCTTGATAGTCACTTTGTTTAACTCCCTGTTGTCTATACACATTTGCAGGAAACCATCCTTCTTCTTCACTAATAGCACAGGTTCCCCCCATGGCAAAGAACTGGGACGAACAAATCCCTTCTCTAACATTTCCTCCAACTACACCTTGAGCTCTTTCAATTCCTGGGGAGCCATGCGATACGATGCCTTGTGCGTCGCAGCCATCCTAGGTTCCAACTCTATTCCGAACTCCATCGCTTTGTCTGGTGGTAATCCGGGTAACTCGTCTGCAAATATTTTAGGAAAGTCTTCAACCATGAGTGTCCCACGGACTTCTTTACCTTCTTCTGATTTCTCAACAATCATCAATAGAAATGCTAAGGTACCACCCTTGATGCACTTCCTCGCCAGTAAAAGCCAAATCACTGGAGGGGTGGCCTTAACCTACGCTCTGGCGTAACTTTTCTTGTCTTCACTTGGGGGTTCAAACACAACTTCTCTCTTTCGAAAATCTATCTTAGCATAGTGCTTAAATAGCCAGTCCATCCCTAAGATCAAGTCAAACTCCATTTGACCAAACACCAATAGGTTAGCCTTCAACGTCCTACTTTCTACCACAACAGGGGACTCCTTAACTACATGAGTACAAGCTACTGTATTCCGTTATGTATTGTTCCTACAACCTTACTAGGTAACCTCTTAGTTTACAAACTAAAAATCCATGCAAATGCTATAGACACAAAGGACTGCGACGCTCCCAAATCGAAATAGGGCACAAGCTGTGAACCTTAACAGGTTGACGTTTCACAATATAGACATAAGGTAATACTACTATCAATACCAGTCTTATTATCTATACTAAAATAAAGGAACAAAAGTATTTAGAAAATACCAGTGATGATACCAGCTTCCTTCGTCTCTAATGCGTCAGCATCAACATCACCTAAAGTTATAGCATAAACACGTGCTAGGCGTGAGGCCTTGGTTTGTTGTCATCTAACCAGCTCCATTAGTTTGTGCAGTGTTTAGACATTCTTTGATCATGTGTTCGAGTTTTTTGCATTTGAAGCATACACCATATCCGTAGCGACACTATGGGTTGAAAGACTAGGAAAAGATCTCTTCTTCTCAGAACTACTGCTTGAATTAAATGGCATGGTCCTCTTCCGTTCAGAATTGATCTAGATGACCAGAAGTCTCTATTCAGCCTCTATTATCGCAGCAACATTTACGAACTCCTAGTAATTCTCTATTCTGAAACAAGCCATTTGGCTAAGCATCCTAGGCTGAAGTCCTCCCTAGAACTTCTGTGCTTGCATCCACTCTACAGAAAATTAGGGGAGGTGTGAATTTAACACCCCACCTAAAAAGCCCGTTAGGATATGACCTTAGCACTCATGATTCTTACTAGCATAGGATTGTGATTTTTATTTTTGTAACACCCCCTTCCCGTAGGCTAGAAGTGTCATGTGTTTTTCATAAAATAAACCCGACAAGAGATCTCATATGTAAAAAAATGAAAATAGGATTTATTTCATAAAAACTTTGTCTAATAAAAATGTCTTCCAAAAATATTAAATGAATAAACTGAATAAAAATTAAGTCATAAAAGCAATTTTATTCTAGGAGGTCTGAAACTAAATCAACTACTCCTTTTAATCCTGGCTTGCCTGCTCGTAATCATCATCCTCATCTGGGTGGTTAAAAATATGAAAAAAATTAAAATGAGTCGAATACTCAGTAAGAAATCCATCACAACATTAACATACTAAACATAAGGTTTTTATAAAAGTTTTCATGCTGAGAGCTTAAATTCATGACTGATCATACTGATGTTTATGCTATGCATGACTGATTTATCTGAATTAACTGACTGATCTATTTTAACTGACTGAACTGACTGGCCAATACACTTAACCCTGTGTGCAAGGTTGTTCACTGGCCCCACATCCCGCTGCAGTAAGGGGAGCCGCTGATAGTATTCTAGCATACTATGGTAGACCACGCTTGAGTCCGTGGCTTGCACATCCACCCTGAAACTGAATTGCATTGGTACCATGCATCTGAATGGCCATCTAATTAACTGAACTGATCTTATGTTACACTTGAACTTAAGATAGCTTACGTGTCTTATATAAGTTTTTATATAAAAGAGCCCTTCAATACTAGATTTAAAAGGTCATATTTGTAATTTTATCAATTAACACATGTTGAAAACACACAACATATATCATTAGAAGAGAAATAGAGGCTCGGGAGAGGGGAGTGCGACAAATCCGAAACTCACTGAGGGGAGGCGTAGAGTGCGACGGCGGCTCTGGGTGGCTGGGATTGCTGGCTAAGCGACTGGGTTCCTCTGGGCAGGGTAGTGCAACACCGAGAGAGGGAGAGAGAGCTGGTAGCAAAGCTTGCCGAGAGGGAGAGAGAGAGGGAGAGAGACAGGTTAGACTGAGAACTTAAACTTAAGGGGAGAGAGAAGGGTGGTGACGATAGTGGGCTACGGTGTTCCTACTGTGATTGAACCGTGGCAACCGTAGGAGGCTTGGGCGGTGTTTTCTATGGAGTGGGATGGCTGAGGAGGCTTGTGGGTTTGCCATGCATGGGAAGAATCGATGCTCTATTTTGAGGGCTAAAAATAGGGGCTTCTTTGTTGTGGAAGTGGTATGGTTTTACGGTTGTCGTGTGGTGCAAGCTTGGTGGCCGAAGAGGGATGCATTGTAGTGACTAGGTGGTGCGACTAGGTGGCCTGTGGCTGAGCCGGGGGTGCTGTGCTACGGGGCTTCACAGGGGAAGGATGTGGAGGTGGAGTAGGCTAGCAGCAACAACGTGGCTAGAGGTGGTTGACGATTTTTGTGGCCGTGGAGAGGTGGTCAGCCACGGTGGCTGCTGGTTGCTGGGAGGGAGGTTGCTGTGGCTGCTGAAGAGTGCTCAAATGGTGGTTTCCGTTACTGTCTGGATGGTTTCTAGCAAGATGGTTGCTGGGTGTATTAGTTTACATGTATGGGTCCTCCTATGGTTTCGATTTGTTTGCTTGTATTTGATGGTGTCTCCACTGTGGTTTATGGCAAAGCAAGGGCTGAGACGTGGGGGAAGGCTTGCTGTTTTGTTTGCCGAGGAAGAGCGTTGCTGCGCGATGATGGAGAGTGTTGCCGTGAGGATAATAGCTACGGTTTTTGGGAGGTTTTCAGAAGGAGAGAAAGAGTCCAAATATAAATACTAGTTTTAATTTGTCGGTTACGGAATTGTAGAGAGGAGAGGGAGAGCGTGGAGTGGAGAGTTTGATTTCCTATTAGGATACTTTGTCAACTAGGAGATAAACATGGTGCTAACGGGTGAAGATAGGAAGAAATAAGGTAGAAGAACTCTACCGGCTAATGTACAAATCCGATCATAAAAATATACTAAAAATAGAAATGATAATAATTAAGATTAATAATGTAAAATTTGACAATAATAATAATAATAATAATTATAGTTATCAGAAAAATACATAAAACTTATCTTATGGCTTAATCTTAGAGTCGGGTTGTTACAATTTTAAAGTTATTTTTTTTAGCATGAGAATCACACTTTGGGTTTAGTTGGAATTATTGGAAGAGTTCTAGTATTTTGTTTTTAGAATAACTATCAAGAGGCCAATGGTGGTATCACACTTGGCATTTTTAATGGGCTAAGCCAAAAGGGCTAGGTATGGATAGGTTTAGGGGTAAGCCCAAAAGTGTTTCATTACGGGCCATCAATCACTAAGGATGTGATGGGCTAGGAAGAGGTGCCATAAGCCTAGACCCATTTGGGATTTATAAGGTTTTAGGCATTTTTTGAAGAATCTTAGAAGTTAAGCCCAATATGTAGTAGCCATGAAGCGTTTGGGCCTAGCTTAGTGAGAGTGAAGGCCTTTGGCCCAACCTAAGAAAGACTTGTTATTTAGACTCAAATCTAGTGCGCCTTTGTGACCATGGATGAGGCCTCAAATCTGGACATAAGATTCATTCAACAACCCACACGAAAGCCCAAACCCAAGGCTTACACACAAGTGGCCAAACAAGCCCAACCCATAGGGAACATCAACCTTATCTTTCATTTTTATCCTTCTAAATGAAGCCCACATACACTATACCATTGGTTTTCATCAAGCCCAAGATGTACCATGCCCCTAGGGTTACCACCCAACCATGATTAAACTTCTAACTTAAGTTAAGAAGTACTAATCATCACACACATAATTAGTAGCCTCAAACCATAATTTTTGCATATTTTTTCTTTAAAATATTTTCTTCACATTTATGATCTGAAATTTTTTGGTCTTTATTATTAAATTTCATTGATCTTTGACTAACTTAGAAGTTTAGGCTTGATCCAACACATGTCAATAGGAGCCAAGCCATGTCAATGCCCAAGCCACCACCAATGGGGAACCCTTGGTGCACCACTATGTACCACTTCATCAAATCAGCCCAAAACCCACGTCTCTTCCACAAATTTTCAAAGGATTTGCTGCAATTTCAAACATCATTATGTCACCCAAAACCTGACATAGGTGAGGGCTAAAAGAGTTCCATATGACAAGACAAAAATCCCAACTAAATGCATAGAAACTTGAAAGCTTGACTAGCCGAACTGCACCTTCATCTTCAAAGATTTCTACACCAAATCAGCCAGTCCCCATGCCACCACCCTTGTCCCTTAACCACCTAAAACATCCACTCAATGGTGGTAATAATACCCATAAACCAGACCAAGAGAATAGGACAAGAAGTGATAAAAAATGTGATTGCATGGGGAAGAACCAAACCGTGGCCTCTAGCATTATTTCATCTTGTCTTTTGAGTTTTGTTTTATTTTCTAAATCAAGGCAGCCCCTGCACCTATAGGTACACTCTTACACCCGCCCTTGACGAAATCATGAAGATATAGTGTACTATTCACTTGAACAAGCAATGATACAAGTTGAATCTTGCACATCCACACTCCACCGGCTACTTCAACCAATCTCAAGGCCTTTCTTCATCCAAATTCACGCCCCTCACCCTCCATGAAGCCCTATAAATAGCTCTCTCACCTCCTCCCTTCCTCGCACCACTTCTCATAGCCTTCTCTTGAGTTCTTACGAGCCTTTCTCCTTTGGATGAATTTCTAGCCATGGCATGTCTTGATATGATTTCATATGATTCAGTAATGTCTTGTAATAATTTTTGAAGGTTTAAATTTGAGTTTGAAAGCATGCCATAATAGGTTATAAATTCATATCTTGTGTTGATCATCAAGTATGTTTCGGTTTCACTAGATCTAAGTTTAATTCATGAAGCTTTGATTAATTTGCCTAGGCTTGACTAATGAGCATTTAAAAAAGCCTTGTGATTGGGATAAGAATGGAAATGCATGATTTAGTTATGTTTTAAAACATGTCTTGGTACAGAAAAGTTAGAAACATCATGCATATGCTTAATGGATGCTTTAGTGGTAATTTGGCCTGAACCCATGTTTAAGTGTTGGGATGAACTTGTACGACATAACACTAAGATTTTAAATTGTCCCTAAGGTTATATTCATGGTTGCATTTGAGGAAATTTGAAGCACACATGCATCCATAGAGGTTTTATACTTGAAATCACATATAGGCCATAAGGGATGCATGCCATGGGTTGAGCATTTTAAGCATGGTAGCCATTTGAATCTTGCAATTTTAAGGGCATAGATGATATTAGAAGATAAAAAATATTAGGCTTGTGAGATTTGGTGATACATTGATGTGACGCCCTCAACCTCTGTTTGGGATGGAATAGAGAATTAGAGCGTTGGGACATGCAACGTACACAAGGTTACATACCCCCATTCATTACAGTTAATATGCAATGCATTATAATATGCAACTAGCAGTACACAATAATCATAGTGGAAATAAGGGTGATAAAATGATACCAGAATGAACTAAACATCCCAATGATTTATAAACCACAAATAGGTACTTCCTCACTTAAGAGGTCCACTTGAGTTCAACATAATGTGTGAGATAGAATCTCCATAAAATTGAATCTACATAGCTAGACTAACTCTCGCATTTGCTCTATAGTATATAGAGCCGTTGCTACGTAAGTCCAAATCAAGTCCAGCCTCCTTTCCAGATTAGGCTACTCCTTAACCATCTGAAGAAATGGTAGTGGGACTACCACGGTAAAATTTCTTGAAATCTCAGTAATTTAAATAACCAATTTGCATAGAGTTAAGATATACATGATTAATGATAAAAATAAGATGCACTCAATGATATGCAGAAAAAATTCATATTTTGTCTCCCATCCAGATTCCTTAGCATTTTTTAGAAAAACTTTGATGTACATTTTCTTTTAGAGAATATTTTTACTTCAACCATTAAAAAACATAATTTCATCATTCTTAGTAGCTCATAATTAATCATAACATTAACAACATAATATATGGTATCATTACAGTTCCCCATGTGCACTGTGAGTACCTACTGGTGACCGTAGTACAAGTCACGTTGAGACTACGTTGTCTGCAGACTCGTTCTCAATGCATTGGTAATATAACATAACATCATCATAATATTATAACATATATACCCACCAGTATTAGGTGTCATAACATTTGGTTTCGCTCCAGCGTTCTTCAAAAAGAACCTATTCGAAGCCTGTTGATTGTTTTTCGTCAACCTAGGGGTTACCACTCTACTTTTACTCACTCCAGAGTGGACAAAGAAGTTCTACTAGGATAATTCCCCATCCTACCCTTTGGGATCATGACAAAAATTATTTTCATGCAATGCTTTGAAAAATATATTTCACGACATGTGCATAGTAGCCTTCATGAAAAATGATATTTATATATGCAATATGCTAAAATGGTGAGAATTTCACATGTCATGTAAACAAGTAATCTAATTTTTAATGATATATTATATGATGTTTCATGCTGAAAATGACATTTATAATATAAATGTGGCGCTTATACAAGAATCATAAATAAATTATCTAAGAGTAAGTAGCTAACTAACAAACTTCCCAAGTTTAGAGAATCGAAGTGTTTGTAATCAAAGTTATACTAAGTTAGGATTTGAAACTCTAAGGAAGATGTTCATAATCAAAGCGTTCAAAAATTCAATATTTGTAAAAGTGCCCCTAAACTTAGCAAAATTTTCACTAAGGCCCTAAATTTTTACTATTTGCATTTGGGCCCTAAAATTCAACAAACTTCACAAATCACATATTTTCTATATTCTAAAATCATCTATGCCCTTAGAAATTGAAGAATCAAAGTGCTACTATGCCAATTACACTCAACCCGTGGCATACATCTCATTAAGGCCTAGATGTGATTTCAACTATTCAACCTTTATGGATTATGTGTACTCAAATTCATCGAGTGGCAAAAGTAATTATAACCTAAGGGATAATTAGAACTTAGGCTCAGATCATACAAGTTTATCCCAACACTTAGACATGGCTTCAAGACCTTAATTCTCACTAAACTATCCATTAAGCATATGCATTATGTTTTCTAGGTTTCCTTACCCAAAGATGTTTCAAAACTTATTTAAAATCATGCATTTTCATTCTTATCCTAATCAAAAGGATTTTCTAAATGCATATTAGTCAAAGCTAGGTAAATTAATAAAAACTTCCATAAGTTAAGCATAAACTAATCAAAACCGATGCATGTTAGAAGATCAACACAAGATAGAATTAAAGCCTATTATGGCATGCTTCCAACTTCGAAATTAAACCTTCAAAATTCATTCTAAGACATTAGTGAATCATAAAAAATCATATCAAGTCATGCCATGGCTAAAAAGTTGACCCAAAATAATTTATTTCTTCAACACATCAAATCTGACCGGTTTGGTATTAGCATGCTAAACCTGAATTAAAATCAATCAAAACCTCAATAACATGCCATAAATTAAAGTCTAACATATCATTATAACACTTAACAAATGCTAGGGCAATATTACTTACTGAAATTGTGGCCTTTTGTGACACCTCAGTGTTTTGCTAAGATTCCATTCGTAGTTCATGTGGATATTGTTTATATTTTTATTTATTTATTTGGGTTATTGGCTAAGTATTAGGAGGGCCCTTTATGCTGCTTTCTATTTTGTTGGATTGGATCTAGAATATTTAAGTTAGAAATGCCACAAGAGGGAAATAGAAGAAATAATCCCATGGATTTCAGCCCAATAGGAATTTGGCTTTGGAAGGCCCAAGTTAACCCATTGGAAAAGGAGGAGGTGCCACTTGGTAAGGGAATGAGTTTTTGGTCTTTTTAAAAAAGGGACTAAGGTGACACTTGTCATCCATATGTTAGACCCATAGATGAAAAAGTGGAAGTGGCAAATGGGTATAGAGATTTTTGGATGATGGAGTTAGGCTCCACTTTTGTAAGACACAAGCTTCTCATGGACACATGTTAAGCTAGGATGAAGGAGCTTTTGTGCGTTGCAAGATGCATCATACTAGGGAAGACAAAAAGTGAGCTTCTAGAAGACTTTGAGGAAAAAGAGAGGCATGTAGCCAATGCAAAAGGGGGAGAGAAAGAGACCCAAAAAGCTACTAGAGAATGACACAAAAGTCACCTCAAGTGACATAGTAATTTTGGCAAGCCCTAAACCCACGCACACACTCCTCACGCCACATGTCACCCATGCATCGGAAGAAAATCTTAGGAAGATTAGGGTTTTGAGGAAATGACCTTTTGACCACTAAGTGCATTGAACCAAGACAAAGGAAGAAGGGCAAGATGGGAAATGAAGGCAAGATGAGTTTCGGATTTGAGAGAAGAAGAGCACATGCTCAAGCCACCCTTTGGTCTTCCCCATGCCATTCCATCATGAGGGAGATGGAAGAAAGCTTTGCCACTTGTCCTACATACATTGGCTGGTGAAATAGCAAGATGAGGTACTATATATAGAGGAAGCCGAAAAGGGGGAGGTCCTTTTGCCCAAAAAAATTTTCTTGTCTCCCTAGAGTATTTCGGCCACCAGCTTTTCTCTCTCAAGTTTCCACATTCTCACATTTTCTCACTAGCCAAACACCACAAAACTAGCCACCATTTTCGCATATCACTCTTAATATTTCAAGTAGGAGCATAGCACTTGAAGGTAAGGATCTTTTCACCTTTCATGATGATCATGCATGGCCAAAGTGGAGGAACCCATTTTCTCAACTTTCAGTTTTGGAACTTTCCACACAACCGAAACTAGGATTTCTCTTCAAGGAAGATGAAGCTCGAAGTGTTCTTGACATCTTGAACGTAGGAGCATGAGGCTTAGGGTGTTGTACAGTTCAGTTTTGACTCAAAAGAGAAACTAGGGTTTTAACCTTGAAAAACAGACCTCGAAAATACCACAACACTCACACTCACTTACATTTTTGGAATTTAGGGTTTTTGTGTGTTGATTTCTAATATGTTACATTAGATTTTCAGATTTTGCTACTATTATTGTTGGATTTTTGTAAGTACACTTCCAACTTACTCTCTTGATAACACTTGTATATATTGTGTAAACTCTTCCATGTATTTTATTGCTTGAACTTGCCATCTTATTGTATGTATATACTCGGTTCATATATTGTGTAAACTCTTGTTTGTATTTCGTTGTTTGATTCTTATTATTTAATGCAATGCCATGTTTTGTGATGCTTTGGTCGAAGAAAATCTCGAGTATGCCATATTAGGGTTTTGGTTTTACATTGTATATGTGCTAAGCAAGTTTATTTTGACGTAAGATTGTGTGGAAGCATGAGTTTATGAGTTATGGTGATGAAAATCCATGTTTTGGAACACTTGGATGAATCGGCCAAGACCATATTAGGGTTTAAAAAATCTGTTTTGATGCTATCAAGTGTGAATTGAATATATCTACATGTATTTCTCATTGATTGCATGTTCTAATATTTTCAAGCTATGATGCACGATGCATGTTGTTGTTTGGACTACATGATTCGATTTTTACATGTTGCATGAGTATGATAAGTGTTTCATCATATGTTTATGTCTCATGCATTTGGGTTTAATATAGAATGCAACAATTTATACAGAAGTAGTTTGAGAACTAATATGGTAAACAGTATTCATATTTCTTGACATGGTCTATCTTCAAGTGTTTCAAAGAAGCCCTGCACAGAGAATGCATATGCAAAAGTAATGAAATATGTTATTATCTTCTTTAAAAAAAAGAATGAAAATTAAATCCATTAACAAAATTAAAACTTTACTCTAGATAAAATCGTGCATAATGCACTCACTGGAAGATATAGGGACCCATCCCAGAGTAGAGATGTAACGCCCGTCCTTAGGGTGGACCTTTTTGCAAAATATTTTAGAAAATATGACGGCAATTACTATTTGATTTAAAACCTTTTACTATCCTTCCTAGGGTGCAAAACTCTACGTTATAAAATAAAATGTGCTTTTATAATAAAAGAGGCTTAAGGGTTAAAAGAGTGGAAAATATAAATCTCAATATAGAAAAGCCTTTCATACATTTAAAACCCTCATGCCTAGACTTCCGTGCTCTTCTCCTGTAGCCGTGTCCCTCCTTAACATACAGCTCATTCAGTTCCTGTAGGGGGAGGGGCACACATAGAAACTAAAATGAGTCGAATACTCAGTAAACATTACTTCATACCCTTAAAATATAGCAATGTAGGTTTTCAGTCATTCATTCATCATTCCATACATACTATACGTACATGCATACATGCTTTCGTTTGCAAATAACTGTGGACGGGGGCTTTCTTCTTTAAACATGTTTTTCTTTTCGTAAAATGTTCCCCCATCACTAACTTCATTTCTTGAAGAATGCAATGCATTCATACATTACTTTTCTTTCACTTTCATAGGCCGGTGCAAGTCGTTATGCCCTGTGTGCTGGGGTTAGCGCCCTTTTGGGCCGATGGATTCGCCTGTGGCCACGGGTTGGAATCCCATTCTTTTAGAGTGCATCACTGGGTGCACTACCAAATACTACTGCCCAACATTGCAATCTGCCGTTCATTCATTGGGTACCCTTTTCCATTCATTCATATGGCCGTTACGTAGTTTCATACATTTATTCATGCCACATGCCATTCTTTCATTCATTCATATTAGCTCTTTCATTCATTCATTTGCATGGACATGACCTTTTTATTTCATTTCATTTCTTTTCTTTCATTTCGTTTAAGCCCATGCTTTTAAACGACGTTTTCCATGAAAAGATATGTTTTCTCATGAAAACATCAGTTCTTAGGGACTAATTTTAAAACACTTTTTTCGCGTCGCTTAAAGCATCAGTTGGAAGCTCGGGGCACAGGCCTCGAAGTTTCCTTTCTTTCCTTTAGAAAATAAATAAAATAGATACATCGTATAGTCATCTATTCACATGCGTACAACTAATACTTTTGGGTACAAAAAAAGGGGTTGCCGAAGAGGGGCTGTACATACGTATACCTTTCAATACTTAGCATGCTTTCTTTAAAAACGTATTTCGTGTCCTTTCATAAAGCATCTTTTATAGGAAAAGCGTTTCTCTTTCTTTTTCTTATACTTTAGAAAAACTCTAGAAGAGCATGAATGTAACACTTACCTGGACTCCATGCTATTTTCATACCATGCAGTCCATTCATGCACGTGTCAGATGGCAACCTACATGACATAACCTTAACGTTATTCTCTATCTAGTGCATAAACAACTGAACTAGAAATAGAGCTATGCTTTACTTAGAACACTCTCATTCTATCTTGTGCTCTTTCACGTTCCTTACTATGATAAAAACTCTTGGAGACCCATTACGGTCTCTACTTCCTTAAATCTTGACGTTCTACTTCGAGTGCCTACTTACTAGGGTGAACTCATGATTCACTTTAGGGACCTTTGTCCCTTTCTTCTTATTAACCACATGACGACCCATGGCTTAGACTTAGACAATACCCTCATCATTACCCTCATGTATCTTAGTTCACTCTACTTCTCATGATCATCCATTTACGTCACACGGCTCCAAACCACTCTGAGGCTTAAGCACCATGTAACCATACATGGGACAGATTACCCATTACATATGGTGAATCCATCCAGCACGTGTGTTTAACCAGATAACACACATACCTTACCCTTTTATCCCTAAAGACCATCATTTAATACATTAGTCATAGGCTCGTATGGCAAATGCCATACTCCGTTACCAACCTTTTCATAACCCAGCTAGCATGATCCTTCATGCTAGTCGTACCTCTTGACAGTTCATCCCAACACTTCACACGATGGGACTCTGTTCATGAACAGACCTTACGTCATGCCACATAGCTCGAGACTAATCCCAAGCTACACTGTGACTCTGTCACGTTACCTCACATACATCCTAACCCATCATTGCATGACTTCTACTTGGCCACGTCACTTCATGACGTTGCCCAATCATGCTTCCGCTACACTACTCTGATACTTCTTGGCCACTTAGCACATACTCCTAGCCATAATTCGACTACGAGGAGACACCCGTCGCCTTAGACTACTGCCATATCACTAGTACAGCACATACCACAATACCTTACGTCACGCCATATAACTTGAGAACATTCCCAAGCTACACCCTAACCTTGTCATTTCCTTTGACATTGCGCTACATCACCTATACGTCAACCTCCAACTCATCACGAGTACGGTTCCTCATGTACTCCCGTCACATCGTGACATCTAGTCACGTTCCCACTACATCACTTTTATGCCAACTCTTCACTCATCGCAAGCACGACTTCTTAATCGACCACATCACTTAATGACGTTGCCCAGTCATGCTTCCGCTGTACTACTCTGACACTTTCCATCCACTTCGCACTTACTCCTGGCTATAGTCCGACTACGAGGTGACACTCATCGCCTTGGACTATTGCCATACTTCACAGCACAACTTCATGATTGACCACATCATTCCATGACGTTGCCCAATCATACTTTCGCTGCACTGCTTTGATATTTCCTAGCCACTTCGCACTTATTCCTGGCCATAAGCCAATTACGCGACGACACTCGCCGCCTTGGACTACAGGCCATATCTCACACACTTCGGGACGCTGTTCCACAGTTCCTGACACTGTACATCAAGCCCTTCGCCCATTAACTACGCAATCACCCTTATCTTCGTGACACGCCATATGGTGTATTGCTGCACCTCATGGAGTACACTCCTCATGTACTCCCTTCACACATGCTATGCCACATCACCACTATGGCACATACGCCATATGGTGCGTCACTCTGCCGCATGGAGTACACTCCATGTGTACTCCTTTCACACATACTATGCCACATCACCACTACGTCATACACGCCATATGGTGCATTATTCCACCATATGGAGTACACTCCAGATGTACTCCATTCACAACACTACGCCACATCACTACTATGGCATACATGCTATATGGTGTGTCGCTTTACCACATAGAGTACACTCCACGTGTACTCCCTTCACAAGACTACGCCACATTACCACAATGGCACACACGCCATATGATGCGTTGCTCTACCACATAGAGTACACTTCATGTGTACTCCCTTTACAGGACTATGCCACATCACCACTATGGCACACACGCCATATGATGCATCGTCATCCCCATTGAGTACACTCCACGTGTACTCCATTCACGACACTATGCCACGTCACTAATATGGCATACACGCCATACGGTGCATCGTCTCCCTACATGGAGTATACTCCGTATATACTCCATTCACAGCACTATGCCACATCACTACTACTGCACATATCCCATAACCACACTTCACAGCACAATCCACAACATTACACAGCACACTTTCCAACTACGCCAAACACTTCACCACAGCACGTCACATCACCACTACATAACAAATCCTATAATATTAGCAGCATAGTCCACAACCTGGTCAACTAGCTAGCATCTAACATAAATAACGAGAGATAGAGAATTATACCATCGGCCAAACAACCCGTGCGTCGCTCTTTGACCATCACAGTCGATAACGCCGGAGGAATGTACGAGGTGGCTACACTGCGTACAGTGACTGTTTAGGTGTTTGGATAACTCCAGTAATAATCATTCTTTAAAATAAAAAGTAATTTAATTGTAGAACACTAATTAAAATTATGAAAGCACATTAAAATAATTCTCGATTTAAAAATCGTAAAATAATCTCGCGTAAACACGTTTAAATTAAATTAAACGGCTCAAAATCAAATATTAAATTAAAAAGCCCTTCAATAAAATGCACGTAAAAATTGGGGTGTTACAGTTTAGGCTTGGGCTAGGCTAGGGGAGGTTGCTGGTGGAGTTGTGGAGGCTCGATGGTGGCAGCACGGTGGTCCGTGGTGGTCGAAGAGAAGCTGGCCGTGCATTGTGAGGGGAATAGGTGCTGTGGGAGATTGAGAGGGAGTGTGCGTGCATAGGGGACAGATCGGGGTCGTGGGTGGTCCGGTTGACTTCGCGGTGGCTTAAGGAGGATGAAGGTGGCGGTCACACGCCGTGGATCGGGTTTAACCCGTGTGTGAGAAGGAGGAGCACCGGGAGGTGGAGGAGAGGACATCTAGCCATGGGTCCATGAGAGGAGGAAGGGGGAGACCTGAGGATTCTCATGGTGGTGTTCGGTGGCCGAGATGGCCGCGCATGGTGGAGCTAGGAGGCTGCACAGTGAACCTGTGCGTGGGTTTGTTGTGTACGTGCATGTGGAGGGAGGTGGCTGCATGGGAGGGGCTGAGTTCACTGGAGGGGGCCGGTCGGTGGCAGGGGAGGCTGCTATGGGAGTGGTGGCACCGGAGAACAACGCACGGAGGCGTTGCAATGTAAAGCCCATTCGGGCAGTGCATCACCGATAGAGAGGAGGAGAGAGTGTGAGGAGGAGCTACCAGCATGGGGGAGCTTGCAGGAGGGAGAGGAGACCGGTGGTGGTGGAGGTGAGGCACGCCAACGCAGAGCGGAGCCGAGCTGGGGGCTGGAGCTATTCGGTGTAGGTGTAGCGTATTGGGCATGCCGAGAGGGAGAAAGGGAGGAGAGAGATAGGGCTGGGGAAAGTGAGAGAGAAAGAGAGAGGGTTGGGGTTTTAGTATAAAACCCATCTTCTGGGGATCCATAAAATGATTCCACGATGACCCTTAAACACTGATTTAAAAATATGTAAATGTTTATTTAATTAAAAGCACTGAGAGGAATAAAGATAGAATATTATTTAAAATAATATTCCCTCATCATTTATAAAATGATGAAGTCTTATTTAAAATATTTAAAGGAATAAAACTGTTAAATTAATTAAAGATTCCATCATTATTTAGATCACATAATATTTTAAACAACGGAAATTATTTATATAAAATGATTCCCACAATTATAATATTTTTGGAGCTCTTCAAAGATATTATAATTTAGTTATTTAAAATATTACTTAGTTAAATAACGATGAGAATATTCCATTTAAAATATACATAACTTTGAAACACAAAACTAACTTTAGAAATCACGTAGTATCTTTAAAAACATGCCATCGGAGTCTGGCACGCATAACGGGACTCTTAGACACTAGAGAGAGGGGGAGACTGGCTATCGCATCTGACATAATTGTTTACGTCAGAAGAAAGGAAAAAGGAGCAGGGTATTACAAGAGAAGCAGTAGAGAACCCAAAAAGAATTTATACATTACACATGCCACTAAAAGTAGAAGCAAGCATTTCATGAATATAAAAATTACAACAAAGGATTGCTAGGACAAAAAAACAATTGAAAAACATATGACTGAGCATCCACATCCTTGCAAAGTAAAAGAAAAGCTTTCCAAAACATGTCAAACCACAACCTGTTACAATATCAACTGACACATCCTTAGGGTAGTAGTTTACCTTTTCAACTGTAAAGTAAAGCATGCAAGTTATCAAGGACCTCATGCTTCTTATTCTTGCCTAGTAAATTTGTAATGAAGACAAAGTAGAAAGTTTAGTGCAGAGAGAACTTTACAAATTTCCAAACATCACTGTACGTCACTTTCTTGCACTTTTCTACTTGTCTCACTCCAATTTCTGTTAGGATAGATAAGTTTGAGCTTCCCTGTCATGTATACTAACCAATCAAGTTAGTATACATGAAAAACTTCAAATCCTTTAAAAAATCTTACATAACATAAATCCAAGGCAAACAAGGCATGGAGCTAATTTAGCTACGGCGCTCCATACCAGTACAATTATTTAAGGCAGTACAAAAACACAACAATTGGATTTGAGAAGCAAAGAAGTGTACACCTTCAATTTTCACTTATGAAAACACAAGATAATCAATCCCCCCTCCCCAAAATAAAATAAACCAAACTAATAGAAGTTGGAAAACAGAGAAGAAACACACCTGAACTCTACTCTCTTCATTCCAAGAGCTAAGGCCATGCCTTACAAGAGTCACTTTCTTCGATGATGATATTGATAGACTAGTAAGTCATGTCATTGCTCATTCAAAATCATACGCACCACCAGTCATAGAACCATCATTTTGAAAGTTTTCTGCCATAAAGTGTTATCAAAATCAAGACCAAATTCCAGAAAATATACCACTCCATTTTCAGTATGACCACCACATTACCACCGTTTTCAGTTCATCCCCAATGTGAACAATTATTCATAATCTACCCATTGTTAATATTTGAGCATAAAAATGAAAAATATGTGACATCACACGATCTTAACTTTGGATCTTAAAAGTGCTTTCATCGTGATATGAACCCGCAGGAAGGGAATCCCTTGAACCCACAATCAAATTGAAAACTCACCCAAGAAAGCCAAAATCAAGTCAATGGATGGAGAATCTAGACCCGATGAGAACCCGTTTCAAGAACCTAGATTATATTAAAATCTAGACCCGTTGAAGAACCCGTCTCAAGAACCCAGATTACAAGGAGGAACGCCACAAAGGTTGTGATTTACCTTTGATAAGTTCAAAAGTTCAATTAAGAACAAGAGGAGTAAAACTCAACTCACAATGAATAAATCATCAAATTTCATAAACTAATCGTCAAATGAGGCTACAAAGAGTATTTAAAGCAAAACCTAATTGAAACCCTAGCCCAAAATAAACCCCTTTCTTCCAAAAATAGCCCTGGATGAATAGTGCCGCGTGAACAGTACTTCGGCTACAGTAGATGCTACAGTACCTCTCTTCAAAACCCTAGTTCCTAAAATTGTAACTTTCCAAATAAGCCCTTGGCCAAAATACAAGGCCTTCCCAAAAACCCTAATTCATAAAAATAAGACATATGTGGGCCAAACATCCTAAAGCCCAATTATTGTAAACTAATAAAATAAATACTTAAACAAATTGAAAGCCTTCAATAACAATAGGCCCAAACAATACTTTAAGTCATGTCTTCCATAGCTTGTATCAAGTGGATCAAATCGGGTTCTCCTTCTTTAAAGTCCATCTTGTCTGTTGGGCTCTTACTAGCTTCATCCCAAATGGATTGCACCAATCCTTACATTGCTTCCTAGATCTTCTTAGCTCTTGATCATGTAATTGACCCATCTGAAACTTGTATATGATCTTTAAGACTAGGCCCATCTTGGTTCCCATCATTCCCCCTCTCCTCAAAAGGATTCGACCTCGAATCTCCACCTGGATCAAAGGGAAAAATGTTAGTAACATTGAAAATAGCAGAAACATGATACATACCTGGAAGATCCGCATGATATGCATTTTCATTAATTGGTTCAAGAATTTTGAAAAACCCGTCCAAGTTACTCTTGTCATCAATAAGTAAAGGCATTAAATCTAAAATAGTAAATGGATTAAGTCTATAAGCAATTTCCAACTGTGAAAATTTAGTAGTAGCATGAACACTTAAATTGTATGTAAACTCAATGAATGGCGAAAAATACTCCAACAAATGTTCATGAAACATATTTAAAGTCTTCCTTACACCAAAATTACCACTCCAACTATATGCAAACTCAATGAATGGCAAGTAATGCTCCCATAAACGTTCATGCAACATATTACTGAATGGCAACTGATACTCCAATAAATGCTCATGCAACATGTCAAT
>QEOT01009533.1:27455-79706 GCA_003123785.1 Pterocarya stenoptera
TCATGTCTTCCATAGCTTGTATCAAGTGGATCAAATCGGGTTCTCCTTCTTTAAAGTCCATCTTGTCTGTTGGGCTCTTACTAGCTTCATCCCAAATAGATTGCACCAATCCTTACATTGCTTCCTAGATATTCTTAGCTCTTGATCATGTAATTGACCCATCTGAAACTTGTATATGATCTTTAAGACTAGGCCCATCTTGGTTCCCATCACATCGCCTCAGCTCTCTTTTCATCCACGACTAGCCCAAAACCATTTTCAGAGCAGACTCAAAACCCTGTGAGGTGCAATTGAGTAGTTGAAAACATTTGAAATAGTAAATTTACATAGACACAAATCTGCCTAGGCCCTTAACACCACCCCATACACGTCTCTATATACACTAAAATAATGCACTTGAGACACAAAGGTAGGATTTTTACCATGCTTAAGGGCTGGACAGTGAAGGAGGTGTGCGGGAGGTACTACTGCATCCATGGGTTGCTCATGGTGGTGCTGCGTCTTGGCTGGAGGCGGCGATGGTGGCTCACGGTGGCAGGGAAGGCCATTATAATAAGAAAACCATGGGGGGTGTGCAGTTGAGACCCATGAGAGACCGTGCGAGGGAGAGAGATGCGAAAGCTGGGGTGGAGCGACGGTTGGTGACTGGCGGAACTGTAGGTTGGCTAAGGGTGTTGATGCCCATGGCTGGAGACGGCGGAGGTGCATGGTTCTACTAGGATCCGAGACGGAGAGGGAGAGAGAGAGAGTCAGTGAAAAGGCGACGGGCTGAGGGTGAAGATCCACAGTGGCTCGACGGCAAGGGGAGCCATTAGTGGTGGCACAACAGGGAGGAGAGGCTCGACAGTCGCAGGGAGAGGGAGGGAGAGAGCGAGAAAGAGGAGAGTATCGTGCCGGTGTTTTCGGGGGGGAGGGAAGGAAGGAGCGGGAGATTTAATTTTATTAGTATTTGAGGTGGGTTGTTAACGCCGAAAAATCTGATAAGCCGTTGAATATTCTAATAACCCAAAGTTAGTCTATTTGTGGCTGAAAAACGTCAGCCGCAAAGTATAATAATCTCATCGCAAAAACTAACAACCCATGAGAGGAAAAATAATTCTGTAAGACTATTGTGGCGAGAACATGTCGCCACAACAAACAAATAACCTTGTGGCAAAAACTAATAACCCACGAAAGAAACATATTTTTGGTAATTTTATTTGCGGCACAAAAAGCGTTTATTTTGTGGAAAAAAATTGTTTTCCCACAAAGTTTTACTTCTTGACGTGATCTTGTGGCAAAAGGCTTGTATTTTTTCTCACAAATAGTTTTCGTGTCATCAACCTACTATTTTCCACGATCATATATCTTGGAAAAAGAATTTATGGGAAAAACCCATATTTGTTGTAGTGGGATGCTGAAAGTAACCCCTATTTACAGTGCTTTTGAAACATATATAATGGGTTGTAAATGGACAAAGCAAATTGTTAGATTAGGAATCGGGTTAAGTAGGAATAGGAGTAGAGTAAAGGAGCTTGCCTTTATTATTATTATTTTTTTAGCAAAGCTCAGGTGAAGAGAGGGAGCACAGTAATGCAATGACCAACTGTTGTTGCTGAGCTTTCCTCATTCAATTGTAGCCTCTATTTTTATTTTATTTTAGTTTGAAGTTATGATGTGTTATTGCAATCCTTTAGCACTCATTTTAATTCCAGTTCCTTTAAATTAATGTCATATATTTTTCCTGCACTTTAAATTATTGCTCATTTAAATTACTGTCATTTATTTTTCTCGCACTTTTAATTCCAACATTTAAATTATTGTAATTTATTTTTCTCACAGTTTTAATTGCTGCAATTTAAATTAATGTCATTTATATTTCCTGTACCTTTAATTTTTGTAATTTAAATCAATGTCATTTATTTTTCTTGCTCCTTTAAATTTCAATTTATTAATTCCAACAATTTTAAGTTTCTGTCTTGCATTTTAATTTCTTACTTTTCATCGCTGCACTGAAATCTAACAAATGTGAATCTGGTTCACAACTAGTAAATTTTCATTTTCATTGCACTCTTCCATTCATTTTACATATTATCACTTTTATTTTTATTTTTTCTTTGTAAATATTTTCACTTTTTCATACGAGTTTGATTTTTAAGCACTTTCCCTGAGGAGATCTACGAATTTATTGCTAATTATTACGCGATACTCTCTTGTACTTGGGATAGCCTTTATGCTACTCATTTTTTAGTGAGTCACTACTCACTAATGCCATGTGTTTGACAAACGGGGATATCGCTTATCTAGTGATGATGACAGACCTAATAGAGGAGCATAAGGGAATCCAAGGAATCCTTGTGATTGAGGATTTTCCTAGGGTTAGCAAAGGGTTTTATCCAACCTAGCTCATCGCTGTGGGGAGCACTGATCTTGTTTGTAAAAAAGAAGGATGGAACTCTCAAGATGTGTATCGATTATAGAGATATGAACTAGGTGACTGTCAAGAATAAATACCGTTTACCAAGGATAGATCATCTGTTAGATCAATTGCAAGGAGCTGTAGTTTTCTCAAAGATTGATCTATGATCCAGATATCACCAACTTAGAATCAGGGAATAGGACATATCTAAGACTGCCTTTCGAACTCGTTATGGACATTTCGAGTTCCTAGTTATGTCTTTCGGATTAAAAAATGCCCCAACAACATTTATGGAACTAATGAATCAAATTTTCAGGCAATATTTAGATAATTTTGTAGTGGTGTTTATAGATGACATACTAATCTATTCACGTAATGACAAGGAACATAAGAGGCACTTTAGGATTGTGTTGGAGACATTGCAAAAACATCATCTATATGCCAAACTTAGCAAGTGTGAGTTCTGGCTCCGAGAAGTGAAATTCTTAGGACATGTCATTTCCAGTAAGGGAGTCGTTGTAGACCCTGCTAAGATTAACGCTGTAATAGAGTGGCAAAGGCCAACAAGTGCCCATAAAGTATGTAGTTTCCTCGGATTAGCAGGATACTATCGAAGGTTTGTAGAAGGATTTTCTAGACTTTCTAACCCTTTAACGACACTTACAAGGAAAAATGTCAAGTATGCTGGGACTGAGGAATGGGAAAAGAGTTTTCAGGAGCTGAAGAAGAGGCTAACCACAGCACCAGTATTGGTATTACCAGAACCCCATAAGCCTTATCTAGTCTATAGTGACACCTCTATGATGGGATTATGGTGTGTACTAATGCAAGAAGGAAGGGTCATTGCTTATGTTTCACTACAGGTCAAGGACCATGAACAAAGTTATCCTACCCAGGACTTGGAGTTGGCTGCGATAGTTTTCACGCTGAAGATTTTGAGGCATTATATGTATGGAGAGAAGTGCAAAGTGTATACGGACCACAAAAGCCTCAAATGCTTCTTTAGTCAGAAAAATCTGAACATGAGGCAGTGGAGATGGGTGGAAACCATTAGTGATTATCAATGTGAGATTAAGTATCATCCCAGTAAGTATAACGTATGGTTGACGCTCTTAGCCTCAAAACTCAGGTTGACTTTCCCTCCATAGCAACTAAGTTGAAGAGTTTGATGATTGGAGATCTGCCGCGAGATGCTAAATTAGCAGTGGTACAGGAGGTTATACTCGTGACTAAAAAAGAAATTTTGGAAGGTCAATGCAAGGACGACAAACTAGAGAAGCTTTGACAAAAGATTCTGAAATCAGAAGGACCGCAACATTTCACCATTGGGAGGAATGAGATGCTATATTATAAGGAGAGGAAAGTGATTCACATCACCGAGCTGAAGGAGAAGATACTAAGGGAAGCACATTGCACCCCTTACATAGCACACCCTGGCAGTACAAAAATGTATTAGGATTTGAAAGGTTAGTTTTGGTGAGATGGAATTAAGAAGGTGGTAGCTGAATTTGTGGCAAAATGTTATGTTTGCCAATTGATAAAAGCTGAGCATCAAAGATTAGCAGGCGAACTACAACCATTGTCTATCCTAGAGTGGAAATGGGAAGATGTGTCAATGGACTTTATAATAGGTCTTCCAAGGACGTCATTAGGTAAGAATTTGATATGGATCATAGTCGATAGATTGACTAAGAGTGCACATTTCCTGCCCATAGCTAACACAGACTCTATGGATAAGCTCTCCCGAATTTATGTTAAGGAAATTGTCCAATTACACAGAGGAGCTAAGATCATCGTGTCAGATCGAGAACCCTGTTTTATTTCACATTTTTGGCAAAGTTTGCAAAAGATGTTTGGGACTCATTTGAGATTTAGTAGTGCATATCACCCATAAACAGATGGCCAGACTGAGCATACGATCCAAACTTGGGAAGACATGCTACGAGCATGAATTTTGGAACTAAGTGCAAGAACATGAAATAAGGTTTTTTGACACTCTTTCTAATGTAATATATTTAGGATTACAGGAGAAGATTTTTGTAATTACAGCTCTTGGTTAATATTTGTATATTCTTGTGTAAATCCTTTTATTGTTATTGTTGTTTTGATTGTGATTTCTTGTTTGTTTGCTTGAATATGCTTACATGAACTTGGAATATGAATATGGAATGAATGGTATGATTCGGTTTAAGATGAAAATGGCAAGAATGTCCTTTGCAAGTTTCCGTTTTAAGGAAAACAATGTTGTTAATTTGTGATACTTGATGACTCAGCTATATCATGGCTTAGAGGTTTCAGATCTAAGCCAAACACTGTGATTTTATGTTTTGTTTCGTTATGCTTTGATTTCTAAGCAATATGTTTGAATTTTGAAGCATGTTTAAGTGATGATTTTTCATGTTTTTGTACTTATATGTTTCTGCGAAGGCCCTATTTCATAATTCCATATGTGTTTTGATATTTCATGTGATCTATGCTATTATGCTATGAATTGAACATGTTATGCATGGTTATTTCATGCACAGAATTTCATATGTCATATGTCAAGTATAAGAACGTATGTCTTAAGTCTCATGTCACATATATTTAGGAGAAGTGTTTTTGAAAATGTTTTCAAAGAAAAGAGTCTAAAAGTTTTATCATGATCCCAAGTGCTAGGGCGGGGGAATGTCCTAGTCGACGAGCCTTGAATGGATTCTTTTTATAGAATGCCAGAGTGAGGAAGCGCCTAACGCTAGTGGGTGCATAAGGCATGTAACCTGAAGAAGTACTGTCGAGTTAATACGAAATGACTATTTATGATGCATTCATCACGGTGTACGGACCTTTGATGGTGTGGTAAGTAGCAGGAACAAACGATGCAGAGGGGAACCGTGATGTGTTCACCCTCTGAAAAAGAACAAGTGCTCATATGTTATGGATCACTTGATGAAAATCTCGTTATATGATAAGGATCACTTTATGAAAATCTCGTGCTATGTTCTGATAAGGCAAGTTTTGATTAAGATCAACGTAAAAAGGAAGGTTAAAGATGTTTTCTGAAAATGTCAATGTCTCTGTTACAAGTCTTTTAAAAATGATTAAGTGCATAAGTCAAGTTCCGGTCAAGTCATATGTCAAGTACATGTCCATACATGTATTTCATGATATACCTTTGTGTTTACTGTTGAGATTTCTCAAAATCTCATTGTGGTAGTTTCTAATACCATTCCCCAGCCGGAATGGTATAAGTTGTTACAGGATTAGAAGATGACATCCATGGCCAAATGGAAGAGAACAGCACCTCCTCCCGAGAGGATCGTGCCTAAGATGGATATAAGTCGACCTGAGCCCTCCATCCTATGAACATACCACGACACTCACACTCACTTACATTTTCGGAATCTAGGGTTTTTGTATGTTGATTTCTAATATGCTACGTTATATGTCTAGGTTTTGCTACTATTATCGTTGGGTTTAGGTAAGTAAACTTCCAACTTACTCTCTTGATAACACTTGTATATATTGTGTAAACTCTTGTTTGTATTTTGTTGCTTGAATCTTATTATTTGATGCAAATGTATTCGGTTTTGGTTAAAATAATGAAATGCCATGTTTTGTGATGCTTTGGTTGAAGAAAATCTCGAGTATGCCATATTAGGGTTTTGGTTTTACATTGTATATGTGCTAAGCATGCTTGTTTTGACATAAGATTGTGTGGAAGCATGAGTTTATGAGTTGTGATGATGAAAATGCATGTTTTGGAAGCCTTGGATGAATCGGCCAAGACCATATTAGGGTTTAAAAAATCTGTTTTGATGCTATCAAGTGTGAATTGAATATGTCTACATGTATTTCTCATGGATCGCATGTTGTAATATTTTTAAGCTATAATGCACGATGCATGTTGTTGTTTGGACTACATGATTTAGTTTTTACATGTTGCATAATAAGTGTTTCATCATATGTCTATGTCTCATGCATTTGGGTCTATGTTTTCAAAAGAAAGAGTCCACGTATGTTTTATCATGACCTTAAATGCTAGGACGGGGAAATGCTTTAGTGGAACTCCTTGTCTACTTTGGAGTGTTTAAAGTCGAGTGGAGACCCCTGGGTCAACGAAATATAGTATTTGGGACACTAGAGCAACTTGCACCTAAAGCTAGTGGGTGCTATACGGTGAAGGCGAAATAAGCAAACTGTTGTACAGAATATGTTTATGTTTATGACGTAGTCATCTCGATCAAGTGGATCATTGGTTGATGTGGTAACTAGCAGGGAATACATGATGCATAGGGGAACCATGAGGTATCCCATCATGTGAACTAAATGATATGGACAAGGCATTTGAGCTCTATGACATGATATGTTATGATATGCCATGACACAATATAACATGATATGTTATGGTATGATATGCTATGTTATGATATGAAATGAAAAGATGTGATCTCAATATGATATGATATGAAATGATGAGATATGATCTCAACATGATATGATATGAAATGATAAGGAAATTACATGATATGTTATGATATGAACAAGAGTCCGAGCTCAAATGATATTAACATGTGTCAAGAGTTTAAAAGATGAAAAAAAAGTTGTTTTATGAGAAAGTCTAAGTTGCACATGTCAAGGTTTTACATCAAAGTACATGTTCATGCATCCATTTTTAGTTTGTTTTTATATGCTTGAGTTATTGCTGGTATGTTGACTATTTATTTGTTGAGATTTCTCAAAATATCACTGTGGTAGTTTTTACTACCATTCTCCACCCTGAATGGTAGAAGTTGTAATAGGTATAGAAAATCCCAATGATAAAGTGGAAGAGGATAACACTCCCTCTAGATAGGATAGTGCCCCAAATGGTAGTGAGCTCTTCTGGGCCCTCCATCCAGGAGTAGCTGGAGACCATAGACCAGATGATTACCAATGTAATTAAAGTCTTTGACGAGTTTAAGTGACTCAGGAACTGTGGCAAAGGACCGGTTCCTAGAGAAGAGGATGAAGCCTGATAAGCTTTGAAGACTTAAGATGGAAATTTTCTTTGACGATTAGACATTATTTTGATGGATCCCGTGTTTTGGGAATAACTTTATGATACACTACTGATTTTGGAAGTCTTTCATAAACATAACTCTTATTTTGAAGTGCTTATGCTTATATGAAAGTTTTTGGGATATTTGCACTTATCAGTACCATGTGTCTTAATTATTTTGCCGCCGTGCTTAAGTAGATAGAAGAGAATTTTTCCACTGCGATTTTTATTACATGCTACTAGATGTTAGGTGCATTGCATCTTAACATATATGAGGAGTACGTAGACTTGTGTTACATGTCCCGACGCATTCAGTTACCATCAAATCCCAAGCGGGGGCTGGGGGCGTTGGATCCTTAAAGCTCCTAAAACAACTTCACTCAAGAACACTCAATAATTCTTAAGAACTTCACTCAGTTTCACTCTATTGCTCACTAAGGGGGCAAAATGCTCTCAAGACTCAAGAGAAGGCTTGGAGGAGAGGTATGGAGAAGTGAGGAAGTGAATAAGGTATTTATAGGCTTCAAGAGGGGAGGCAGACGTTGGCCTTAGATGTAGATGAGGCTTTGGATTGATGGAGGTGGGAGATGTTGTGATGAGTGAAAGTTTCAGCTTTCTGTCATGCTTGGTCAGTTGAATAGTGCCCTATATTTTCATGATTTTTTCATGGTCAAGTTTAAGAGTGAGTCTATAGGTGCAAGGGAGCTGCCTTGGTTCAGAAAGTAAAACCAAAAAAAAAAAAAAAAAAAATCAAAAGAGAACAACAGAGGCCAACGGTTTTGAATAAAACTTTCCTGATTTTGACTCCCTTCTCATCTCTTCTCCTTGGTCTAAATTGGGGGAAGATTTACCACCATTGAGTGGCTTTTTCTGGTTGTTAAGGGACCTGGGTGGTGGCGTGGGGAGTGGCTCAACCAAGAGCAGAAAATTCAATGAAAACCAAAGGCCACTCAGTTTGGTTTCAACTAAGCTTGTAATGGAATTTGTTGGATTTATTGGAGCCAATTCGTCCAATGCTATAACTGAACTAGGAGGGTTAAGGTGGGGTGTAAATGGTGAAATTGGCCTTGAGAAAATGGTGAAAAGGCATGGGCTAGGGGCTGATTTGGAGCAATGCACATGAGGGTGCACTGAGGTGCCGATTGGTGGTATTTTGGCATTGACATGACTTTGCTTCTATTGACATGTGTTGGGTCAAGATTAAACTTCTATGTTGGTCTAAGAAAAATGTAAATCAACAATAAAATTAAAAAATTTAGATTATAAATGTGGGAAATAAATTAAAGAAGAATTAAGCTAAAAACATGGTTTAAAGGTTTCTAATATGTGAGATGATTAGTGCTTCTTAACTCAAGTTAGAAGCTTAACCATTGTTGGGACAGAACCTTAGGTGTGTGTAAAACTTCTTGGGCTTGAGGGAAACCAATGCTATGGTGTATTTGGGCTTCCATTTGAAGGATAAAAAATGAAAGACAATGCTATTGGGCCTTGTGGGTTGGGCTTATTGGGCCATTTGTGTAAGACTTGGAGGTGGGCTTGGTTGTGGGTTATTGAATAGACCTTATATCCAGATTTGAGGGCTCATCTAGGGCCTCAAAGGTCTACCAAGTTTGGGTCTAAAAGACAAGTCTTTCTAAAGTTGGGCCAAGGCCTTCTCTCTCACCAAATTAGGCCCAAAGGCTTCGTGTAACAGCCCGCTAGAAATTAATTGGTGGAATTTCTATTAACTTTAGGAACCTCGTGAAAACTCTAAGTTTTCACAAATCGACCAATCGCGCAGGTTTTAATCAACATAGTCAGTGTTGTCACTCGCTGTGGTGCTAGAAATATGAGTTGAATTATTTGAGATAGTTAGAAGTGTCAGAATGCGTTGTGATCTACGCTAGTAGACTACTTTGATTATTTAAGATTTTATAGCATATTAACCCATTTTCATAATTTCGGACGAAACGCCTATTTGAAACTATGATTTTATTTTTATGGGTACTTTGGGGTTGAATTTCAGTAAACGATTTTCACTATAGGTTAATATGAATATTTAGGATTTTTCATTACTAAGTTTATTATATATTTGTTTGCAGTGAATAGTAACTTCAATAAGCGCACCAAGTGTAGTGTTTTCAAAATCACAATGTAGAATGTCCAAATTAGGTTAGAGAAGTTTTATTTGGACACTCGGCAAGATCGTAGCCACACATAGTGAATAGTATTAGACATTTGGCTCATAGAGCATCAATGAGTTGGATTATGAAGGAATCAAAATGTAAGATCATGCCACTTAACCGAAACCCTATTCTTTTTCATCTGCTCAACCAATTTTGTGCCAGATTAAAGAGGGTTTCAACCCTAGTGAAAACCTAAATGGTTGGAATCTAATTGAAACCCCAAAAGCTTGGTTGAAACTAAAACCCCAAACGGTTTCCCCAAATCCTAAAGTTGGCCTCCAAACTCTTTTTAATCCGATTTCTAGCATTGTGTTTAATAACTTGATTAAATCACTTCCACATACTATTAATTTCTCAAATTCTTGTTATGACATCATTATCCAACCTTTTAAAGCTTGGAAATTTGATTGGGTCAAGAAAAATTAGTATTGGGCTTGATAGCATCTCAAATCCTAACCAAACCGCCTTTAAACCCTAAATTGAAGCCCACTTGGTTGATGCCCACTATGACCCACGAATTTGGCCACCTTGCCAAAGCTTCTTGAAGAAGTTTTCTCCCCCACATGGCAGACCATCCACTGCCCTTGGCTGCCCCAAATAGTTCCTTGATGTGAGGGAAAGAGCCACCTCATCACAACCCTTCTAGAAGGCAGCAGCAGCAGCCCACTCCCCCTTCACTTTATATCACATAGCCACCTCTAATCAAGGGTCATTCATGCCCAGACCTCACCCTTCAGAATTCTAGAGATGTGCAAGGCACCATTTCTTTCACTTCATCACTTTTCACCTTGTTCTTAGAGAGAAACTCAAAAACGCTCTCTCGGGCAGATTTCTGCACCGTTTTACGTGGTGCTTTTCAACCATTTGTAAGTATTTTCTCATGATGACTCCTTCATAGTTGTTTGTTTTTTAGTCTAGTTGCCGTGGATATATTATTTGTCTCGTTCCATACTCATTTGATCGGTCAACAGTACTTTTAATCATGGAAAGGTTATTCTGGGCGTGAAACTGGAGAATATGTAATGTTTTGGAGCTTTTGACCAAGCTAATGGACATATCTTGGTCCGAACAGTTTATGGAGTATTTTTAGCATATGTTTATGAATGTTCATTGAGGTTTTATCGCATGACTAAAGCTTTTGATGATAGATTTCCTTAGATCTAGAAACTTGAAAACGGGAAGTGGGAAAACAGTTTCTGTTTTGGGAAAGTTTGAATATTTCGTGGTTTAATCTTACTCCAAAGTTTGATATTTTTATGTGATGATTCAAGTCTCTTATTTGCATGTTAGGATGTTAGTTTGAAGATATTTAGTATTAGTTCCAAAGATATGATTTTTCTATGCAAGAGGATTTTGGTTAGGCCTAAGATTTGATGTTGTTGAGTTAGATCCATGTTTTATTGAGTTTTAGCCATGTGATTTTAAGTTTCATGGTTAGATCTTCTCTAGGACACATTTTTAAACCATGTGATATTTTAGTTTGAAGATCACATGTCTTTAAGCCATGGATCAAGAGATTTATCAAAGCTAGTTTAGAGAAAAGTTTTTGTTTGTGGACTACATGTAAAACTAAAAATTTCAAGTGTTGTTTTGTAATTTTTTATGACTTTTGTTTGATGATTTAAAGTATGGTTTATCTTAGGATGATGTTGTGAATATGTTAGAAGTAAGATTTTATTTTTTTGGAATTCTTGGAGATGTTTTTATTAAGGTTAAAATTTGTGATTTAAGGGTTTATTTTTATTAAAAAGTTTGGATCTTTTTACAAAAGGTTTGGTGTTGATGATTAGTTTTTTCTTAATGGAAAGATATTTGTCGCAAAAATTTGGTTTGATCATGAGTTTTTAAAATTTGAAGGAATTGTAACAAATCAAGGGTAATATAGCCTACGTAAGTTTTGGACCTATAGAGTTTTAATAGTTGTGTTTGGTTTTAATTTTTTCTGAGTTGATATTTGAGTTTGGGAAGAAATTTACATGATGATGTAAATTTTGGTAATTTTTGAACTTAAGATGTGAAATCTTTAAGTTATGGGTAAAATGGTCATTTTTTCACATGTAGAGGGTAAAATGGTAATTTTACTCTAAGTTGTCTATTTTCACATTTCTAATTGTTAGTAATTAAATTTCTAACTTTAGAATACCCTCCTACAGTTCCTCGTGTTTCACAATTTATTCTCATAGAACGCGACGATCAAGGTAAATTAGCTCTTAAGTTACTATCAGTTTACTATGTATGTGTGATGGGTAAGGAAACTATAGTTTATGTTTTTTATGTTGTTATATATGCCATGCTATGCCATTTCATTACATGTTTATCTGTTACATGAATTATTCGGTCATGAAATACTTATCTGTTACATAATATATTATGTCACATGTTACTATCTGTTGCAAGTATATCACGTTATGTATGCCATCTGTTACGTGTGTTTCATGTCACGTAATATTTACTATCACATGTTATGCCATGTTATAAAATATTATCTGTTATATGTTATGCCATGTTATAAACTATTATCTGTTACACATATGCCATGTTATGAAATGTTGTCTTTTACACTCATGTCTCAAAGTATGTCATGTCATGTCAGTCATTTTACGTTCATGTCATGTTACGTTACGTCAGGACTTCTGTCTTTTCGTATTCACATCATCCCATCTCGAATACAGTTTGTGTATCTCAAGAACGGTCTTCTTAAGTTATTCATGTCAATCATGACCCTAAACGCTAAGATGGGGTAATATCCTAGTGGAACTCCTTTGTTCACGCTGGAATGTTTAAATATGTGTGAAATTTCTAGAGTTGACGAAGTATAGTCAGCAGGTTGCGAATGAGGCCTAGCTAGTTGGTCACCGAAGCACGTTAGGCACTAACGCCGATAGAGCCATATTTTATTTTACGTGTGTTCACAGCAAGTGGCATAAACAATTCATGGGGCCCAACAACTATGGAGCATGAAGTATGGGGCCACAACAACTATTGAGCATACACTATGTGAGACGCAACAATTGTGACATGTAGAATACGTGGGGCCACAACAACTGTGAAGTACGTATTAACGCACTCACAGCTGGTATAGATACCTGTGTTGTGATGCGGTAATCGGCAGGGACATATGGCTCAAGGGGACCTGTGTAGCACATGTATGGTCACTTAAATGATTAAGTATATTGAATAAGATTCCAAGTTCATGTATTTCACATTCAAGTCATGTTTCACGTTATATTATGTTCAAGTTTACGTTCATGTCAAGTTTCAAGTTAATGTCACGTTCATGCTATGTTTCAAGTTCATGTTATGTTTCAAGTTCACATTCATGTCAGGTTATGTTCACGTTCATGTTATGTTCAAGTTTACGTTCATGTTATGTCATGTTCATGTTCACGCCATGTTTCAAGTTCACGTTTATGTTATATTATGCTCTGGTTCATGTTATTTTCAAGTTCATGTTCAAATTATGTATGTTCACGTTCATACTATGTTTCAAGTCCATGTTATGTTTCAAGTTCACCTTCATGCTATGTTGCTAGTCCATGTTATGTTTTAAGTTTACGTACATGTTATGTCACATCAAGCTAAGTTTCAGTTTCAGTTCAAGTTATGTCAGCTCATGCCATGTTCTATCAAGTCACGTTATACTTATTATTTCATGCCATGTTATGTCAAGTTATGCTATGTTACTATTGATTTTGAATTATGCATTCATACTTTTACTGCCATGCATGCATCATTAACCTGTGTGGAAGTTTTCTGTTAACTTGCTGAGATTTGTAATCAAATCTCACCGTGGTAGTCCCAACTACCATTCCCTCCGAATGGTAAGCGATGTGTCAGGATCAGAGTAGGAAGCAGACACTGGAAGACTGGAGGAGGTTGACTAGACGCCGTAGACACAACGCGGAGTTTGCAGCCTTTATAGTTAGGTCTTTGGATAGTATTTCGGCATCGTTAGCCGAGTTATGCGAGTTACTCAATGAACTTGCCCGATAGTGTATTTTGACAATGTAATTATGCAGTCAGGTGTCTGTTGTTTTGTGATTACAGTCTTCTGAGAATCGTACTGTAATCGTGGATGTTTATTTTGTTAAGTTTGTATGGATTATGTTTTAACTATTTGGGATATTATAAGTTTGGTGTATAGTATTGCTCAAGAAAAAAAAAATATTATCCGCTGCGAAATATTGCATAATACTAGATTCATGTTAGGAACATTGCATCTTATATGTCTTTAACGGGGGCAGGTAACCTTGTGTTGCATGTCCCGACGCTTCAAATGTCCGTTCGATCCTAAGCGGAATCTAGGGGCGTCACACTTCAAGCCTTCAATACATTGGGCTTAACTTCCAAGGTTCTACAAGAAAGGCCTTGTGACACCCCCATCCCCCACTTGGGATTTGGCGGAAACTAAAGCTCCAGGACATGCAACACAATCTTGCATACCCCTCGTACGTGACATAAAAGATGCAATGCACCTAATGATAACTAACAGTATGCAGTATATCGTAGCGGAAAGTCAACTTAGATGAAATAATAGAACAGTAATCATGGGGTACCAAAGAGCATAAAATCCCAATCATATTCCATAGGTGTCATCAAAAGTGGTTAAGTGTTTCAAAAGGAACTCCCAAAACATGTGACCAATACATCCAATTATAAAAAAAGTCATTTCCCAAAAGTGCTCCCCTAGCAAAGATCTTTATCCTGAGGATCGGTCTTCACTCGCTTCTCTAAAGTGCTCCCCTTGTCCCAATTATGGCATCCTTTAAACTTCTCAATGTCCTAAAGTATCTCAGTGATTGCTTGATCAATCAACTCAAGATGGTCCAAAATGGAAGGCTCGGTCTAGCTCAAGACCATTTTAGGCACGATCCTCTCTAGAGAAGATGCTATTCTCTTGCGCTTCGTCATTGGAGTTTTCTAAACATGTCACAGCTTCAACCATTTTGAGTAGGGGAATGATAGTGAAAATTACAACAATGAGATTTTGAGAACTCTCAATAAGTAAACAGATAACATGTAACAGATATCATAAGCATATGTAAGCAAACTTAACAATGAATGCATGGACATGAGACTTGACTTATGCATTTGCATTTGACTTTCATATCCTTTTCTTTCAAAAAATATTCTTTCTTCATTTCATACTTGTTCATTTAACATACTTGTGAGCTCGGTTCTTGATCATATAACATAGCTGTGAGCTCGAGGCCTTTCTTGACTTTTAACATATAAGTGGATGCCTCATGGTTCCTCTATGCACCGTGTGTCCCCTGCTATTTACTGCATCGACCATTAGCCACTTTGATCAAGATGATTACATCTTACTTTTAATCTTTCATATTACGGCAGTTCGCTTCGCCTTCACCGTGGTGCACCCACTAGCTTTAGGTGCGATCCTGCTCTGGTATTATTTTCTTTTAGGAACCATTCAAGATCCGTCGACTGTACTTCGTTGACCCAGGGGTTATGTAACACCCTGCTCCCCAATAAGGACATTTTAGAATTTTCGGGAAGCCAATGTGCTACTAAATTTGACTAAAAACTTTTCTTTTTAACAACGCACCAGATACGAAAGATTTTCATAAATAAAACAAAATTTAATAGATACTTAAAATCCAAAATAGAGTCTGGAGAAGTATTTATATCAAAAAAATACGAAAGTCTCATGTGCTTATCAAATAATTTCTTATGCCTTAAACCATAAAACTAATCATACCATAATTTGGCTAGGCCTCTGCCTCGCCTCCCTGGGTCAAGTCCTGGCCTGCAGTCTCATCCTCATAAATGACCTAGGGTGGTTTAAAAAAATATAAAAATATACAAAAATAAGTCAAATACACAATAAGCAATACATCATACAGTAAACATAATAAACGTAAGGTTTTTTGAAAAACGTGCATACTCATAAATATGTACCTTAATAACATGAACTTATCTTTTACTTATCATAGGCCGATACCCAATGTTGACCCCCATGAGTTAGGGTTAGTGAATCTAAGTAGATTTCGATTTCGCCCTTGGCTGCAGGTTGTAGAATTCATACATAAGGAAAACATAGTAGGTGCACTACCAGCATATACGACATGGCAATGCAATATATCCATAATATAGGTACCCTCTTCATATCATAACATAGGTCGTTACATATCTTAATCATAATCATACTTGCATACTTTGTCATATCATAGATTTCAAATGAAATCGCATTTTTTTATAAATGTCATGATACATATTTCCTCACATAAAATCATAATTTTTCATAAATATTTTGATGCATAAATCTTCACATAAAATCATGCAAGGGTTTTTATAAATTAATTTCATACATAGCTCTCACATAAAATCATGACCTTTCATAAATCTTTTAATGCCTAACTTCTTTCATAAAATCATGAATTTTCATAAATATATATCATGACTGGGGTACATAAAAAGGGGCTTCCAATGAAGGGCATATATCTAAAATATTTTTATAAAAGACATGCTGTTTACCGTACATACGTGTTAGGGTATGATCATGTTACTTACATTGTAGTGCTAATCCACTATTTTCGGCACAAATCGGTCGCCTATAGAAATAAACACGTAATTTGCATAGAGTTCTAATTAAACATGTGCTTTTATTTAAAATCTAAACTACTAAAATAGTCTATATTTCCTAAACCTAAATTCTTCCCTACATTAAAATATTGTCACCTGTTAATCTTTAAAAAAAAGGGGTAGTTTTGGGAAAACAACATAATGGGCATGGGCATTTTGGGAAAGTCTGATATAAAACACATAAGAGGGAAGAAAAACTGCTTACGGGAGACGGCTAGCTTGTGTGATGCTCACCAAGAGAGAGGCTGAGTGCAACAAAGGGTCGTGGTGGCTGGCCGAGTTTCATGGTGGCTAGGAGTGGTCGGCGTCGTGCTGGGCTTCTCTGGGCAGTGGTGCGGCACAAGAGAGAGAATGAGTGAGAGAAAGTTTATGGGACAACGGAGAGTGAGAATCATGGCGTGAGTGAGATGGACTTATGTGTGGTGGTCTGGGGCATAGTGTAATCAACCTGCGGCCCTATGGTGTGGATGTTTCCGGCGAGGAGCGACGACTAACAAGGTGGAAACTTGGCTCTACGGTGGGCTCCGAAATTGCTCTATTTTAATGGAGCAAAACAGAGGTCCTTCGGCATTGGTGAGGCTGCGTTTCTGTGTTGTTTTCCAACGTTGGTTCGCGGTTGACTTTGGTGGTGAGGTCTGGGTGGTTGGCTAAGTCATGATGGGGAAGCTAGAGGATCCTCTAAAGACGGTGGTGCGAGAGAGAGTTTACTATCAAGCTGAAAACAAACAGAGAGAGAGAAGAGTGAAGGATGATCATGGGCTTATTGGAATGGTGAGAGGTGGAGGGAGGTGCCTAGTCGGTCGGTTTTGTGGCTGCAGTGAGGTGATCCAACTCTTCTAGTGCTCGACGGAGGATTGAGTAGAAAACAAGGATGTTTTTGGTATTCATGGTGGAGAGAGAACGTTGTGATAGTCTGGGGACGAGAGGGGCTAGTTTCGGCTCTGAAAACCCTAGGATGCATGAAAGGCAGTATGTGCAAGGGGCTATGCATGAAGTGTATAAATAGACGTGGTGGCCTGCATGTGTGACTAATGGAGAGTGACATGGATGGCTTGGAATTCATGGAGGAAAATCAGTTAGGGGTTTTATTATGAAGAGGAAATCTAGAATGCTAATAGTGTTTGGAGTCAAACACTAAGGAGTTTGGCCTTTTTTTTTTTTTTTTTTTTTAAATGGAGCCTTAACTCTAGGTTCAAATAAGTATACTTGTACAATAACTCTTTTATGGGCTTTAACTCATTTATTGGGCCTAATAAAATTATCCATAATTTATCTCTAAAAATATATGATCCGGTCATTACAGGTTACCACTCAATTTTAAACACTCCTAAGTGGATAAAGGAGTTCCACTAGGATATTTCCCCGTCCTAGCCCTTGGGGTCGTGATAAAAGTTTTAAAGGACTCTTTTTCTTTTCAAAAGANTTTTTTTTTTTGTTTTTTTTAAATGGAGCCTTAACTCTAGGTTCAAATAAGTATACTTGTACAATAACTCTTTTATGGGCTTTAACTCATTTATTGGGCCTAATAAAATTATCCATAATTTATCTCTAAAAATATATGATCCGGTCATTACAGGTTACCACTCAATTTTAAACACTCCTAAGTGGATAAAGGAGTTCCACTAGGATATTTCCCCGTCCTAGCCCTTGGGGTCGTGATAAAAGTTTTAAAGGACTCTTTTTCTTTTCAAAAGATTTTCACAATCCCAATATATGTGATATGACAATGGCATTTAGAACTTTTATGAGATACATGCAATGCCGAATACTTCATCATAACCATATGACATTCAAATATGCAATTCTAATACATTTTGCATTACGGCTTGAAAATATAAGAACAAGCGAACATGTTCCTTTATAACAATTCTAAGACATTGAACATCAATCAAGAATCAAACATTTAATATTTAACATGTAGGTGCCAAAACATGTAAACCCTAGTACATCCAAGAACGGTCTTAACTCATTAAGCTTCAATAACCAGATGATCATACCTCATCCATTATAATAGACGTGACCTTTAAGTTGAAAGCATGCATTCCAATCAAATTTTCATTAACTTAGAATCTTCTAATATGTTAAGCAAAAGCTTTAACAATGAATACTCACGGGTGGCCAAAACACTCGAGTGATCATGGACAAACATTTTCTTGAACTTAGTCCCATACGAGATTTGATCAAGTAACAAACATTCATACAAAACAAATATTGTGCAACCTAAACCCTAATGTGGCTTCTTATTCCAATTTCATAACATGAATGCATTCCATAGACCATTCTATTCATTAGATATTCATGCTAAGAAGAGATTCTATCACATGGAAGAAACATCAATATCACAAATATTCACACAAAACTAAGCAACCAACAAGTTCACATGACATATACACAAGATATCTAAGTGCAAGTTAGAAGTTTACTTACAAAATTCTGTAATATATAGCAAGCAAGCTGAAGTACATATAGTAATCGTTAAGTTCATCATTCAAGAAAAACCTAACCAGTGTGATTCAGTGTTATGCTCTTGACATCTTTTTCCAAGAAAAAGACTCCAAACAATCGGATCTTCCTTCCTTGAGTCCGAAACTTAACTACAACAAAAACCATAGCTCATAGAGACGCTAGAGCTATGGCCTTTATCCTCAAAACACCATTCTTATAGGCTGAAGCAAGTAGGGTTGCATCCATCTTCCTTGAAGAAAAACTCTAATCTAACCATGTGTATATAGGCACGGGTTCATGTGGAAAACTTCTCAAAATATGAGCTAACTCTTCTAGCTCTAGTGTGTGTGTGTGTGTGTGTGAGCATGAGTGTGTGTTGGAAGGGTGATGTTGGCTTCATACCTTCTATGACTCGCCTCTTGGAAATATCTTCTAACTTTGCTTATCCTCAAAATGATGTTTGGGTGAAAAGAGAATATTGTGGAGAGTTTTTGGATGATGGGAAAGTGATAGAAAGTGTAACGCCTCGTATGGGTCGGAGAATTACTACCTGTCTCTTATAAACATGTCTCCCAAAGCATCTAAAAACTCCAAAGATTTCATAAATAGTACACAATTTCACATTTTTCAAATAAACATAATAAAAACTCAATAAGTCATCGTTACAAAATAAAATAAACTAAGGGGGTTCCACAATCCCCCAGTAATCTCAACTTAAATAAATTGATACATCCTTAAGTCTCAATAGATCCAAATAAGATAATGAACTCCCAATACTCAAATTAAACCCTTCTATTAACAATGGTACCATTAGGTACTCGACCTTCTATCCATAGCTAGTCAAGCTCCAATTTCTATTCCTGACCTCCAGGTAGGTCATCAATATCGTCTGAAAAATAATGTGAAGATAAGGGGGTGGGTTTTCAACAACTTAGTAAGGAGAGAACATATACTAGTATGTAAACATGAGCCTTTTTAAATAGTTCAGTATGTAGAAACAAAACATTTCATTTTCATATGCACATCTCAAAACGTGTTATCAGAAAATCAGAGTGACTTTCAATCTTTTCATATTCATAAACCATTTTTATATTCAAAAACACTTTGTCATAACTAACTAAACATCTTCATCTTATCATATCATATCATATCATATACCATGGTTAACCCCTGTGGTAGGGTTGTGCTATCCCGAGTGGCCAAACTAGGCAGCATTATATTGTGAAGCTTCCCCTTTTTTAATCTCGAAGCCCTGAGTGTGCACACATAAAAAAATACATAAAAACCCACTTTGTTTTCAAAGTGAGTGCACTCCTATCATATCAAATTATGTTGGTACCAACCATATCACATGATCCAGTATCATCATATCATAACCATATTTAGAATCAGAATCAAAACAAATAAGTATGCCAAAGGTTTGTCATATCCATATCATATTAAACCATGTACCGAACACATTCATATCATTTTCAGATGATCAATAACAGATCCAAAACATTTCATATCACACGTATAAAAATATCAATTTTCATATTTGCTCATTTGCACATTTCAGAAACATGTCAAATATTACTCTCATCTACACTATTCTTGTCAAAAATCATTTTTCTCTTTTATATAGATTTTCATGAGTGAAGACAAAACACATATTGAGGTTGTTTTCAGGTTTTCTTTTAAAAACATATCATGCATATTTTACAAACCAATCTAAGTTCATTTCTTTTTATGCAAATCTAGCATAGGAACTCTGCTTACCTAACTTTTGTCATATAATCTCTACGTTTTGAGCTTGTAATAAAGTCATGTCACAATAACCTAAAGCAGAGAATATTTACTCACACGTTAAAACCTACACTCGTAAATAACTTAGCTAAAAACATTCCACCTTCATAGGAGTATGAAAGACTAAGATTAAACCAGATAAATACATTAAAAGTCCACAAACAAACAATTCCAGTGACCAAACAACACCTAATTACTCCCAATGTGTAAAAATTACTCGATTCATAGACACCATTATCGCACCAATCATAACCAATCCCCAACACTACATTAGCCAATATTAAGACACGAACATCTTGCACACAATTCCCAAAACAGTTAATATGGATTCAGAATTGTCAATATGAAAAATTCTAACGTAAAACCAACTAACTCCGAGTATCCAACCAGCATACTGCAAAATATCACAAACAAACCTCCAATTACACCGTCGCATTAGACCCAACCAGCCACAACAATTCCAAATCACTCAACACCACCAACCAAGTTTCTTATACTTCATCTATTCATCCATGAATATCATAACAACACAAATATCGTATCACTTTCTAAAAAAACTAGCATTTGTGATTACCTTGTAGTATTTCGAAACGAGATCGTGCTACTCCACTTCCCATTAAACCCGATAGTAGTACACTCCAAGGTAATAAATTCTAGATTTTAAAAAGAATATGGAAATGAGTGAAGGACCCAAAGTAAAACACATGAGAAACAAAATGAGGGGAAATCTGAAATTTATAGAGGCCTACTAGTGTGAGCAAGGTCAACCCGTAAGGCTCTTGAGGATAAAGGTGCAAGGCATAGTGATGAAGCTGTTGAGCTTGAGAGAAAAGAGGTACGTGAGGGTGAGATACATTGGATCTAAACAAGAAAAACAAAGTACGAAAAAGGGCTTACCTGCACCAAACTGAAAATTTTTCCCAAAACAAAGTGCACCACCACAGCCACACTAACAATCGTAGGAGAGCGGAAGAGAGGATGTGAAAGGGAGTGGCTGCTGAGAGAGATCCTGGGAAGAGAGAAAAAAAAATAAGCAAGAAACTGTCAAATACATGGGGGGTGGGTTAGATGAGGAAAATTCAGAATAAAGCAACATAAGAGAGGGAGAAAGAGGGAAAACATTTAGGATGGGGAGAAGCAGAAGGGAAGAAGAAAAGAAGCCAAAAAAATACCTAAACGACGTCGTCCCATCCTGAGGTTGAACTCCATTTGTTCTAGGCAACGGGCTTTACATCCTCCCTCCCTTTATAAAAATTTCGTCCTCAAAATTTGCTACAAGTTATCAAAACTCCCATCGAAAATTCGTGGGTGCTTATCTTGCATCTCTTCTTAGAGTTCCCAAGAAGCTTCTTTAGTAGCATGGTTACTCCACATGATTTTAACCAAAGGTATAGTTCGGGTCCGTAATAGCTGTTCTTTCCTTTCTATTACACAAATTGGTTCTTTGGCATAAGTCATATCTTCCTGAATCTACAAAATCTATAGGAGCTCATAGTCAATAATGTGAGTGGGATCGGGAACGTACTTCCTCAACATGGAGACATGAAATACATTATGTACTCCCGCAAGTGTCGGTGGAAGTGCTACTCTATATGCCACCAGTCCAACCCAGTTGTGGCACCCCCAACCTCGCTTGGGATTGGATAGTGACTGAAACGCCAGGACATGTAACACAAGGCTACGCACCCCTTGTACATAACAGATAATATGCTATGCACCTAAGTACACTAGCAGTATTCAATATCGTAGCAAAGGAAAATAATAAAGGTCAGAAGTTCTAAGCAATGCAAACAACAATTGCAAAGTACATAGTACCATACTGATAAAACATTAACACTTTGTCCATGGCCATAAAACTGTATCAAAAAATAAAATATCCCAACATATCACGTAATTAAATCTAGTCTCCCAAAACACGGGACCTCCTCAAAATATAGTTTCTTAAAAGGTCTAAACCATAAGTTCTTTCACAAAATAGCTAAGTTTCCTTTTCCGTCATTGTTAAAGTCTCATTAGGAGCCAAACACCAAGAAACTCCAGAGAAGGTACCATTCTCCTCCTCTTGGTCATGGGCGTCATCTTCTATTCCTGTGACAACTTCTATCATTCCTGCTAGAGAATGACAGTGTAAACTACCATAACAAGATTTCGTGAAATCTCAGCAAGTAACCACACAACATACAATAGTTAACACAAGCATACAAGAGGTATATCATGAAATGTGTGCATGGACATGTACTTGACTTAAATAGAAACTTGACATATGCATTTAACCATTTTCAAAAGACTGTAACAGAGACTTTAACATTTTCAGAAAAATTTATTTAACTTTCTTTTTTCTTGTTGATTCTTAATCAGAACTTTTCTTATCAGAACATATCAAAAGATTTGCATCGAGTGATCTTTATCATATCATGACATTTTTATCAAGTGATCCTTATCTTATGAGCTCTTATTCTTATTCATAGGGTGGACATAACACGGCTCCCCTCCTTGCACAGCGTGTTCCTACTAGTTTACCTCACCATCAAAGGTCTATAGGCGAGACTCTACCACCATCCCTATAGCTCGAGTTAAACAGAGAATCATATTAACTCGACCTTACTTCGTCGAATTACATTCCTTATGCACCCACTAGCGTTAGGTGCTTCTTCACTCCGGCATTCTTTAAAAAGAATCCATTCGAGGCTCGTCGACTATTCTTCGTCGACTCAGAGGTTACCACTCCATTCTTAAGCACTCCAGAGTGGACAGAGGAGTTCCACTAGGACAATCCCCCATCCTAGCACTTGGGGCCATGATAAAACATTTAGAGACTCTTTTCTTAAAAAAGAAGCACTTTTCTTTGAAAACATTTTCCCCAAATGCATGAGAAATGGGACTTAAAGGCATACGTACTTATACTTGACATGTGACATATGGAATGCCATGCATGAAATAACCAAGCATAACATGTTCAATTCATAGCATGATTACATGAAAGACATACAACATCCAAACACATTCATGGAATCATAAGATCTTACTTAGGCCGAAACACATAGGGGCAAAAATTATGAGATTCATTACTTAAACATGTTTCAATCTTCAAGCGTATGACATAGGAATCAAAGCATAATAAAACAAAGCATGAAATCATGTCATTTGGCTAAGGTCCAAAATATTCAAGCCGAAACTTCATGTTGCATAAACCATCAATCTTAAACACGTGAAAACCAAACCATATAATTCAAACTTCATGGCATTTTCATCACAAATTCAAACCATATAATTCCTTCCATAGATTTATACAAGATCATATTTACATAATCAAACAATCAGTCAAGAAATAGTAAACATGGCAATGAAAGGATTTACACAAATATATACTAGTATTAACCAAGAGTAGGTTGAGTGTATACTTACAAAAATCTATGTTAGGAAATACTAGCAAGCTTGTCTATCCTTAGTGGTGCCGAAATCTCTCCTTGAATAAGAAATCCTCTTATTTGGTTGGAAAGAAAAAACAAGAAAGTGAGGGAATCTTCAAGAGAATATGAGAGAGTTGTGTGGAGAGAGTGAGAGCATGCAAAAATCCGAATTTGGCAAAAAGAAAAGCCCTTGGGCATGTGGCCTTTCTCTCCTTATATAGGAAATTCCTCAATCCCTCATTGGTTGTTGAAATCCATTGCATGCAAGACAAGTGGCATAGATTTCTTCTTGTTTTTTCTCTTTAGCCGAAAGTCTCTCTTGGAATTCTCCACTTGGATTGCATTAGGAAGGGACATCTTGGGGTGGCGTGTAGGGTCCCTCTTCCCTTGGCCAAAATCCCCTTCCTTTGGTTAAGCAAATGAGTGTTTCTTTAAGGGTAACTTGGTAAAATATTACATGACTCTTCCTTCCTTTGGCATGGATTACAAATGGCATTGGGCATGTGCCATAGCCTTAGCCGTCCCCCTCCTTCTTCTTTTCCCAAGTTGATGCTTCATCTTCCTAATGCTCCTTTCTTAGGTGACCTTTCATGTACCATTGGTCCAAAATAATCTAGATGCAAGTGGCAAGTGAACAAGGTGATTGGGAGTGTGCTAGCCAAATTCTTAAGGGCATTTTCTACCTTAGATACACAAGTCTCTTCACATATCCTTCTAGAAGGTTTATGCATGCTTGACACTTGGAAAAATTTGACCAAAATTCGAAATCTATGTCTCCCTTAAGTTTCCCATGCAAATCTTCTAGAAAAGCTCCATTTCACTTCCCTAAACTTCCCTTTCCAATATATCTTCCTTATAACTCAAATTTGGGCAAGACAAAGGGTCTAGGCATGTGGAAAATTGGTCTAGCCGAAAATCTCTTAGTCTTCTTAGGTTCCTTTTATCCCTTGATCCATCTAGAAGCTTTCTAACATACTAACGGGTGGTAATTCCTCTAGGGTAGGCGTGTAAGCCACTCCTTGGTGCTTTCCTACACTTCTCTCTTTCCCTTAACCCATTATCAGGTCTAGGTTCATAATGTATTACTTACATGCCACATGGCACTAGTCACTAAAATCTTGGTCATGGGCCTAAAGCCATTGGGCCTGGGTTTCTAAACAAGGCCAAAATTCACAAAGCATTCTAGGGTTAGTCTTCTTTTGGGCTCAAGTTATCATTTCAAAGATTCTAAAGCTTTCTAAAATAGCTAGAGCTCCCAAAAGTGTCACAGCTACTAAGCATAAATTCTATGAGCCATGCTTACACAAATTTGGGTTATCACATCCTCCCCTCCTTAGAAAAAGATTTCATCCTTGAAATTGGCATCACAACCATTAATAAAAAATATTTGCAAAAGGGAAATACCGTCTAATACCTCTCCCAAATGTGGCTGTAGACTTCTCTGATGACATGGATGCTGAGGGTACTTCATCTGCCTCTTTTGTTATTGAATCTTGTGAAAAGTAGAATATTGCGTCCAAGTCATAATTAAAATACATATTGACCCGTATCGCATTCAACATATGCTCTACCTCGAGCTCCGTGTCCTCAATTGGTTAACCTTCTTCATGGATATGAATACGATCCACAGACGTGTTCGAGGTCTCACTAGGTATAAATCAACTTGCACGCTCTTCCGTTGTGCGACTAATTCTGCTTCGGGATCAGAATTTTGCATATTTATTCTTTGTGCTTCCTTTGAGCTACACCACGGTTGTCGCTCTTCATGTGGTAATGCTGGTCGAAAGTGAAGCCTTCCTAGTGAATCCACATCCATCACATGGGTGCGATGATGTTAAAAAATCTCCAGTTGCCTAGATTGTTCTGCTATTGACTATTGCTTTCTTTTGAGGCGATTTCTAATACGACATTCTCTTCATTCTCTCAATTGTGCCACTAAATAAATGGACATTCATGGGGTCCTCCTAGTTCGTGCCATTCCCTATTCCAAGAGTTTAGCAGGTGCACACTGGATTACCACGCTTAAACTAACTATCAAAGAATAGACAAACATTTTATATAGAGCCAAAACATTCACACACATATATATATATCAGAACAAATTCAGGCATTCTTCAAGAGTTCTAAGATACAAACAAATGAGGGTATTCCCTTCTCAGCGTATCCTCACGTTCCCAAGTTGCTTCTTCAAATTTCGGATTCTTCCAAAGTACTTTCACTAGAGGTATGTTTCGATTCCTCAACTCTTGCTCCTTGCGATCCACAATCTGCACTGGCCATTCTCTATAAGAAAAGTTGGGTTGAAGCCTTATCTCGTTGGGCTCCATTACCACTAGTTGTCTTTCTCCAAAGTTGACACATGAAACATATTATGTATTCCTTACATCTCTACTGGTAAACCCAATCTATATATGCTACAGGACCAACTCTTTTGATTACCTCGAAAGGTCCTACATATCGGGGACTCAACTTCCCCTTTTTACCGAAACGTATGACTCCTTTCATGGGTGATACTTTGAGGTATACCCAGTCTCCTACTGCAAACTCGAGCTTCCTTCGTCGGTTATCCACATAGCTATTTTGCCTATTCTGGGTTACTTCCATTCTTTCTTGAATCATGGTCACTTGTTTATGAACTTCTTGTAAATACTCAAGTCCAAGTATTTTCCTTTCCCCTACTTCATCCCAATACAACGGGGATCTACATTTCCTTCCGTATAATGCTTTGTAAGGTGCCATTTGAATGGTAGCCTGAAAACTATTATTGTAGGCAAACTCCACCAAAGGTAGGTGACTTTCCCAATCACCACTTTGCTTAATAACGCATGCTCGTAGCATGTCTTCCAAAGTTTGGATTGTACATTTCATTGGTCCATCTGTTTAAGGATAATATGCACTGCTAAAATCCAAACGAGTGCCTAACATCTTCTGTAGGCTCTGCCAAAATCGTGATGTAAAACAGGTATCTCGGTCAGATACTACTCCATGTAGTCAGAAAATTTCCTTAATATACACTTGAGAGAGTTTCTCCATAGAATCTGTGTTAGCTATAGGTAGAAAATGTGCACTCTTAGTCAATCAGCAGACTGTAACCCATATCGAATTCTTTCCTGATGACGTCTTTGGCAGACCTATTACAAAGTCCATTGCCACATGTTCCCATTTCCATTCTGGGATAGACATAGGTTGTAGTTCACCTGCTGACCTCTGATGCTCACTTTTTATCAATTGGCAAATAGGACATTTTGCCACAAATTCAGCAACTTCCTTCTTACTTCTATCCCACCAAAACTGAACTTTTAAATCTCGATATATCTTTGTACTGCCAGGGTGTGCTGTCTAAGGGGTGCAATGAGCCTCCCTTAGTAACTTTTCCTTTAGCTCGACAATGTTAGGAATCACTTCCTCTTCTTATAAAACAGCATGTTATTCTTCCCAATAGAGAAATGTTGTGGTCCTTTTGATTTCAGAATCTTCTGCCGAAACTTCTCTAGTTTGTCATCCTTACATTGCCCTTCCAGAATTTCTTATTCGGTCACGGATATAAGCACTTGTACTATTGTAGAAATAGCCTTCTACGATGGATTTCCAATCATCAAATTCCTTAATCTTGCTAAGACAAATGACAAGTCTACTTGAGCTTTGTGACTAAAAGCATCAGCTACAACGTTAGCCTTGCCAGGATGATATTTGATCTCACACTGATAATCAATAATGGTTTCCACCCATCCTCGTTGTCTCATATTTAGATTCTTCTGACTGAACAGGTACTTAAGACTTTTTTTGTCAGTGTACACTTCCCATTTTTCCCCATACAAGTAGTATCTCCAAATCTTTAGTGTAAAAACTACCATTGCTGATTCCAAGTCATGGGTAGGATAATTCTGTTCATGAATCTTAAGTTGTCACGAAGCGTAGCCGATGACTCTTCCTTCTTGCCTTAGAATGCATCCCAAACCCATCTTCGAGGAGTCACTGTAGACAAGTAGGACTTGTGAGGTTCTGGTCGTGTCAATATTGGGGCCAAAGTTAACCTCTTCTTTAATTCCTGAAAAAGCTTCTCACACTGCTTCGTCCTAACATACTTAGCATTCTTTCTCATTAGCACCATTAAAGGGAGAGAAAGTCTAGAAAACCCTTCTACGAACCTTCAGTAGTAACCTGCTAGGTCGAAGAAATTACGTACTTAATGAGCGTTAGTAGGCCTTTGCCATTCTGTTACAGCGTTGATCTTTGCAGGATCCACTGCCACACCTTTATTAAAAATGACAAGTCCTAAAAATTTGACTTCTTGGAGCCAAAACTCACACTTACTAAGTTTGGCATAAAGCTAATGTTCTTGCAACATTTCCAATACAATCCTTAGATGCTTCTTATGTTCTTCCCCATCACAAGAATAGATCAATATGTCGTCTATGAATACCACTACAAAACTGTCCAAATTTTGGCGCCCCCAACTTTCATGTATGGACACACATGGAAATCGAGACATCGGGATGATGACGACACGGTCACGCACCCTATCTACATGTGCTGAGTGTCTGCAATGCAACACGTGTACAATAAACAATACGCAGCGGAAAGGTTAAGTCAAATAACTAAGTACCAGAGTTTAATACAATACCAAAGTACTGAAAATCCACATGTCAACATAATACGATTTTTGTTTACAAACCAACATCAAATCAAATAAAATACAATAAGCATAAACATCAATAATCTTCAAATACAAAATATAGCCAATGTCCCTACTCTTCAGGCGGAGCCGCATCCTCGAGCTCAACCTCCTCAAAACCTACATCAAAATCTACAGTACCAAAAAGATGGTACCGNTTAATTCCAATTTTAACCGTATGCACCATGGCCTCCCCTAGGGACCATCCACATACTCTGGCTTCCCATCTTCACCCCACGGGTAACGACCGTGCAAGTGATACATGAGTGATGCCCAGTTCCGCGCCCACCGCATACATAGGTAGGCATCCTCTGACCCCCGCCAGCTCGAGGAGTCACGGAGTCGGATCGAGAGTGCTACCATCCCGTCCAAGTCCCGGGCAACAGCCCTAGGGAACGACACTCAGTATATTCCGCTCCCGAGTGTCCAGAGTAGCTCCACCGAGATAATATCCCATCTCGGCTTGGGGGTGATACACACGCACCCGTAAAACCTTAAACACAGTTTCTCAGATCACACACACCCACGCATGCGTGCACAATGCCATAAAAGCAATCATTTACCAACAACCAACAGTTATCAGTACCAACAGATAACCAAAACACAGTTTATAAAACAGGTTAGTGCAAAAATATATTAAAGTCTTAAAAGTCTTTCGGACAAATACTTACAGCGCTTGAAAATAATTTAGGAGGATCACGGAGGAACTGGAAGCACCAAAACAGCAACTCCACAATGTAAAAACATTGTGGCCGAATACACTATAAACTCAAATTCCAACGGAGTCAAACGAAGACTTGAAATTCATAGGGTAGGGCCTAATGAGGTCGGTGAAGCTAATGGTATCGAAAGTTGGCCGTGGGTGGCTACCGAAACGGCGGTTTAAGGCCACGAAGTACAAATCCGAGTGGGTGTTCGTAGGGGCGGCTCCGGCGACGGATCGGGGCAAAAAATGGGTCGTTTAGGACGACAAGGTGTCGGTGATGAAGTGGTGAAGAAATGGTGGCCAATGGTGGCCAGACGGCGGTGGCTAGGGAGGAGGATGGTGCCAGTGGTGTCGACTACGACGGCCGGCAAGGGCGACGGCAAGCAAAAGATCGACTGGACGTGTGAGAGGAGAGAGAGAGAGAGAGAGGGTCGAGCTGCACACGTCCGAACGAGAAAAAGAGAAGGAAAAAGAAGAAAAAGAAAAGAAAATGAAGAGAAAAAGAAAAGAGGAAAAGAAAAGATGGGGAAAAGAAATGAGGTCCAATCCTCACAACTTTCGAGTCATAACTGATTCTCAAAAATATTATTTTTAAAACAGTAAATTTAATAAATTAGCTTAACTTAAAACTAATTAAAATAAAATATTAAATTCCAATAATAATCACTCTTTAAAATAAAAAGTAATTTAATTGTAAAACACTAATTAAAATTATGAAAGCACATTAAAATAATTCTCGATTTAAAAATCATAAAATAATCTCGCGTAAACACTTTTAAATTAAATTAAATGACTCAAAATCAAATATTAAATTAAATATCCCTTCAATAAAATGCACGTAAAAATCGGGTGTTACACAAATATCGCTGGAAAATTCTATTCATCAGTTCCATGAATGCTGTAGGGGCATTCATCAATTTGAAAGGCATAACTAGGAACTCGAAGTGTCCATAGTGTGTTCGAAAAGCAGTCTTTGATACATCTTGCTCCCTTATTCGTAGTTGGGGATATCCAGATCGTAGATCAATCTTTGAGAAAATCGTAGCTCCTTGTAATTGATCTAACAGATCGTCTATCCTTGGTAAGGGGTACTTATTCTTGACAGCCACCTTATTCAAATCTCTATAATCAATGCACATCCTGAGAGTCTCATCCTTCTTTTTGACAAACAGGACCCATGCTCCCCATGGTGATGAGCTAGGTCGAATAAAACCCATTGCTTGAAGCTCTTCGATTTGCACCTTAAGCTCCTTCAATTATTCTGGGGCCATTTGATAGGGTGCCTTATGCACTGGGGCTATGGCCATTTCAAGTTCAATTACAAATAATGTTTCTCAATTTGGGGGTAATCTAGGTAGTTCATTGGCGAACACACTAAGAAAATCCTCAATAATAGGAATTACTTGGATTTCTTTAGGTTCTTCCACTACATCTATCATCATTACCAATACACGATGTCCTCGTTTACCAGACTTTTCTTGATTTGTTATGCTGTTACCATACAAGGATCAAACCGAACAATCTCACCCATATAACAGATCCTTTCCTAAGTGGGTAGATCGAACACCACTTCTCGCTTTTGACAATCTATCTTAGCATAATGCCTCGACAACCAGTCCATACCTAGGATTAGGTCGAATTTCATCGAATCAAAAACAATCAAATTTGTGGTCAAAACTAAGTTTGCAATCCCCAACAGGCAATTCTTAACTACACTTGTACAACCAATTACTCTCCCATCTAGAATAGCTACTAAAATCTTTCGGGACATCGGCTCAGACTCGAGCTTACACTGTCGTAAACATCTACCATAAATAAAAGACCTTGATGCTCCATAATCAAACAAAGCACATACCACGTACTGCTTCAATCTAACTTTACCTAAAGAGGTAACTATAATTACTCAAGACTCCCAGTTACAAGCTATCTATGACTTAAGGCAAGATTGGGAAATATTACCAGTAATTACTCCTGCATCTGCCGTTTCGTCAGCTTCTAGATCTACTTCTCCCGGCATAATGGCATAAACCTTGGCTTTTTGCTACAGTCCTGGGTTTAGCATTTGGCATTGACGCTCCTCCAGGTGTATTTTGTGGACAATCATTGATCATATGGCCGGTCTGACCATAACTGAAACATGCTGCATCGGCGACAAAGTGGTGGGGTGACGGGTGCAGTATTTCCGGGTACCACTCCCTTTCCTTTATTCAAAGTTACTACGGCCTTCGGTTTCCCCGCACTACCTCCTGGTGAATAAGGAAACCCTCTTTTCCTATCCGCTTGAGCTTGTGTAATTAGTCTCCGGTGCTCTGCCTCTACTATTGAAGCTACATTGACTAACTCTTGGAAATTCTCTATCTATAGACATGCCACTTGATTTTGAATACAAGGTTGCAAACCGTCTTGGAATTTCCTTCCTTGCATTCTCTCAGTAGTAATCAAATGAGGTGCAAACCCCCCCATCTCCATAAAACGGGTAGCATACTGATTGACCTTCATATTCCCTTGGGTCAAACTCGCAAGCTCCATAGCTTTCTGCTACTTTGCCATTTCTAGAAAGAAACAATTATCGAACAGTCTTAAATTGATCCCAAGTGAGTGCTGTCAAATCTCCTAATTCTTGGGCCAAAAGTTGTTGCTTAGTATCCCACCAGATTCCAACTTCTCCTTGTAGCATGTGACCTGCATTCTAGACCTTTGAGCTTCGGTGCATCCGTTAACTTCAAAAGTTCTCTCTAAGTCCATAAGCCATTTGTTAGCCTTCATTGGTCCTTCCATCCCAACGAAATTCGGGTATCTACACACCATGAACTTCTTGTAAGTACATCCAGGTTCTACTCTATGTGGTACTTGTCTAGTGTTCTGTCGTTGTTCCATTTGAGTACGCACTACCTCAGTCATCTAGCGAATAGCTTTTGCTATCGCCTATCCCCCTTCCAGTGAAGGATAGTCTCTTGTTGTCTCTTTGTTGCAGGGATATGAGGTCATGATTTCTAGTGGTGTGTTTAGTGGATTGCCACATATTAGAGAGATAGAGCATTATATTGATTTTGTGCCGGGTGTGGCAATTCCTACCTAACCTTTTTTTGATGAACATAAGTCCTTGAAGTACTTGAAGGGACAAGGTAAGTAGAATAGAATGCTTGCTAAGTGTGAGGAATTCATTAATACCTTTCCTCCTGTAATCAAATATACACAAGGTAAGGAAAATTTTGTAGTTGATGCTTTAGCCAAGAAGGTATGTCCTTGTCTTCATTTTAGATGCAAAGTTATTAAGATTTGAATATGATAAGGAATTGCATGCTAATGATGATGACTTTGCTACTGCGTATGGAGTGTGTGAGAAGGCACCGTTTGGTAAGTGCTATAGAGTAGATTGGAATTTGTTTAGAGATAATAAACTTTATAAGCCTACTAGTCTTATGCGTGAGATGCTAGTACATGGATGTGGTTGTTGGGTCATTATGGTGTAAAAAAGATTTTAAACGTGTTGCGTGATCATGGGTAAGAGTATTTATTGCCATTCATTAAGTTTGCACATAATTGGAGTGGTCATTTTGGTGCAAATAAGACTTTAAATGTGTTTTATGAACATTTGTGGGAGTATCATTTGTCATTCATTGACTTGTTGCATAAACGTTTGCGAGACTATCATTTGCCCTTATTAGAGTTTGCATATAATAGGATCATGCATACTACTATTTCTTATTCTTCTTTTAAAGTTTTTTATGGTTTTAATCCACTTACTCCTTTAGCTTTGATGCTTTTGCTTGTTGATGACAGGAGTAACTTAGATGAACTTTTTCAAATTCTTGAAAACCTTAATGAAAATTCATATCAATATTTCTAATCCTTTTCCCTTTGATGCAGGTGGAGATTTGAGGTCGAATTCTTTTGAGGAGAGGGGGAATGATGGACACCAAGGTGGACCAAGTCTTAAAGATTCTTTGCAAGTTTCAGATGGTCCAATCACAAGATCGAGACCTAAGAAGTGCAAGGAAGCAAAGCTAGGATTGATGAAATCCATTTGGGATGAGTCTAGCAAGAGGCGAAGATTAAAGATGGGCTTGAGAGAAGGAGATCTAATGATCATCCACGTGACACGAGCTATGGACGAGTGCAATATAAATTAGGGCCTATTATTATGTTTATGTGATTGAAGGTCTTGGACTTGTTTATTTTATTAAAGGGGCTTATTTTATTAGTTATAGGAATTGGTCCAGAATGATTGGGCTTAAGGATGCTTGGCCCACATACGTTTTATTTTGTCAAATAAGGGTTTCAAGAAGTTATTGTTGCTGAGTTACTGTAGTCGTGACACTATTCATTCAAGTGTATTTTTAGGAGAGAAGGCTTTATTTTGGCTAGGATTTTAATTAGGTTTTAGTTTAAATACTCTTTGTAGTCTTATTTTAAGAAGTTTGATGAATTTATTCATTGTGAGTTGAGTTTATTTCCTCTTGTTCTTGAATAAAATTTTAAACTTATCAAAGGCAAATCACAATCTTTGTGGCATTCTTCCTTATAATTTAGGTTCTTAAGATAGGTTCTTCAACGAGTCTAGATTTTTATATAATCTAGGTTCTTAAAACGAGTTCCTCAACGGGGTCTAAAATGCAAATTCACTATTTGCATTTTGGCCACAACTTTTGCCAAATTGCACAAGCTTCATATATTCCATATTTTTTTTCCACATATGACTTAGAATTCATGAATCAGACATCCACTATGAGAAATTCATTCAACCCATGGCATGTGATGGGAACCAAGATGGGCCTAGTCTTAAAGATCATATACAAGTTTCAGATGGGTCAATTACATGATCAAGAGCTAAGAAGATCTAGGAAGCAATGTAAGGATTGGTGCAATCCATTTGGGATGAAGCTAGTAAGAGCCCAACAGACAAGATGGACTTTAAAGAAGGAGAACCCGATTTGATCCACTTGATACAAGCTATGGAAGACATGACTTAAAGTATTGTTTGGGCCTATTGTTATTGAAGGTTTTCAATTTGTTTAAGTATTTATTTTATTAGTTTACAATAATTGGGCTTTAGGATGTTTGGCCCACATATGTCTTATTTTTATGAATTAGGGTTTTTGGGAAGGCCTTGTATTTTGGCCAAGGGCTTATTTGGAAAGTTACAATTTTAGGAACTAGGGTTTTGAAGAGAGGTACTGTAGCGTCTACTGTAGCCGAAGTACTGTTCATGCGGCACTATTCATCCAGGGCTATTTTTGGAAGAAAGTGGTTTATTTTGGGCTAGGGTTTCAATTAGGTTTTGCTTTAAATACTCTTTGTAGCCTCATTTGACGATTTTAGTTTATGAAATTTGATGATTTATTCATTGTGAGTTGAGTTTTACTCCTCTTGTTCTTAATTGAACTTTTGAACTTATCAAAGGTAAATCACAACCTTTGTGGCGTTCCTCCTTGTAATCTGGGTTCTTGAGACGGGTTCTTCAACGGGTCTAGATTTTAATATAATCTAGGTTCTTGAAACGGGTTCTCATCGGGTCTAGATTCTCCATCTATTGACTTGATTTTGGCTTTCTTGGTTGAGTTTTCAATTTGATTGTGGGTTCAAGGGATTCCCTTCCTGCGGGTTTATATCAGTACCACAGTAACTTTCGACAAGAGGGATGAGGAAGGCATTCTCCCCCACATGACGACACATTGGTGGTAACGATGTTAGTGGCAAACTTTAAAAATAGGAGGATCCTAGTCTACAACGGCAATTCGGCTGACATCCTGTTCTAGGAAGCCTTTTTTAGAATGGGAATCATTCCTGATTGACTACGTCCGCTCAAGGGCTTCACGGGAGACATCGTCCAACCAATCAGAGACATCACTCTTTCAATCCTTGTAGGTAAGGCACCCAGGACCACGGCCACCATGACCGACTTATTAGTCGTCAAAGCCCCTTCCTCGTACAATGCCATATTGGGGCGCCTTACCTTGAATAACTTAAAGACAGTGACATCCACTTATCACCTTAAAATAAAGTTCCCTACTGACTTGGGGGTGGGAGAAGTCTGTGGCGAGCAGTTCTTGGCTCGGGAGTGCTACAACCGAGAGTTGAGACACGAAGTCAAAATGGTAACGACAGCCGAAAGGATAGAAGAAGCCCCCAAGCCAAGATCACCTACGACCCTAACCAAATTGGATGAAGAAATCTGCAATGAATAGGCCCTTCAGTAGGCAAAACCAAACAAGCCTTTGGAGCTGGTTACAGCAGACCAACAAAGACCAAAACGAAGGGTTCGGGTAAGGCGGCCGAAAGACAGCTTCCCCTTACCATGCATAGACCTGATGGTGGATTCAACGGCAAGGCATCCCCTCCTTAGCTTTATGGATGCCTATTCTGGATACAACCAAATCAGAATAAAACTAGATGACGAAGAGAAAGTAGCATTTGTAACAGACCGAGGCCTCTATTGCTACAAAGATATGTCGTTCGGCCTCAAGAATGCAGGGGCCACCTACCAACGGCTAGTCAACCAAATGTTTAAGCAACAAATCTGCCGAAATATGGAAGTGTACGTAGACGACTTGTTGGTGAACAGCAAGGAGCCCGAGCAACATTTGGTGGATCTGCGGGAAGCGTTTTCCATTCTCCGGCAATATCGGATGAAGCTCAATCTTTAAGTGCGCTTTCGGAGTGGAGACAGGCAAATTCTTAGGGTTCATGGTCTCCAAGAAAGTACTACAGAAACTAGACACATAGAGATGGCTCGTCAAATGGGTGATCGAACTTAGCGAATTCGACATGGAGTATCCGCCTCGAGCTACGATCAAAGGGCAAGTGTTGGCTGATTTTGTTGTTGAGTTCACCAACTTCCTAGAGGAAGTCCCAAGTGTACCCCAAGGAAAGCCCTGGTAAGTCTACGTAGATGGCTCGTCCTGCTGGGCTGGCGGGGGAGCAGGGTTGCACATTATCACCGAGCAGAAAGAGGAGCACAATTACGCGGTCAAGCTGGCCTTCAAAGCAACCAACAAGGAAGCTGAGTATGAAGTGCTCTTAGTCAGAATGTCGATTGTACGATTACTACGAGCCGAAGAAATAGAAGTAAGGGCTGATTCCCAAGTAGTAGTTAGCCAAATACTGGGGTAGCTCACCACGAAAAGAGAAAGACTGAAGAAATATCTCCAACTGGTATACAATGAGCACGACCGCTTCAGCTACTGCAACATTCAATAGATGCCGAGAAGAGAACATCAGAAGGTAGACCGTTTAGCGAGGGCTGCATCGAGGCAGGAAGAACTTGCCTTTCTAGAACACACCATGATCAGAATGGTCGATACCCCGTCAATCAGGGAGGAAATGTCTATTACGATCCCAGCACCTCCCAAGTGGGCAATGGACATCCAAAAATTCCTGCAAGAAGGGAAGTTGCCCAGTAACCATGAAAAAGCATGAAAGGTCAAGAACAAGGCGGCCCAGTTCAGGTCAGTTATGGCATGCAGGAAGAGCTCGTGCGGTTGCAGCAGGCTTTGAAAAAGGAATTGATCGTGATTTTGAACCCGTTCTTTCCATGACTCCTCTTAAATAAGATAGGAGATTTGATGCTTGAAGTCAGAATCAATTTGATTTCATTATACATATTGGGATTGGGTTGGGTGGATTAGGTCATATTTAGAAAGTATTCCTTTCCTTTCTTTTCATTTTCAACTCATATTCATTTTCAAGAGAGGTTTCTCCGAAGCACTCCTCAAATGCCTCTCATCTGAAAAAGCCCAACATGCTAGCAGAAATTCACGAAGGAATTTTTGGAAGCCACTTAGGAGGGAGAGCACTGGTTATAAGAGTAACCCAGGCCGGATACTACTGGCCCGTTCCCTCAAAGATATGAAGGAATTTGCCAAGAAATGCCTGAAGTGTTAGGAGTACGGGCCGATTCCGCACTGCCTTTCACCCAATGGGGGCTGGACCTAATTGGCCCATTCTTGGCGGCAAAGTGAGGAGCCAAGTTTGTCATGGTCGTAGTCGACTACTTCACGAAATGGGTCGAAGCAGAGGCCCTCGCAAGCATCACCTCCTGAACCATCACGAAGTTCCTGTGGAAGTCAGCAGTCTAGAGATTCGGCATACCTCGGAGCTTCATATCAAACAACAGGAGACAGTTTGATTGTACACATTACTGGGAATGGTGCACAGAGTTTAGAATTAAGGTGAAGTACTCCTCTCCGACACACCCTCAAGCCAACGGACAAGCTGAAGCAACCAAAAAAACTCTCCTCTCTACCCTCAAGAAAAATATCGGGGCACACAAAGGAGCATGGGCCAAAGAAGTCCCAGGCATATAATGGGCATACCAGACCATTGTTTGAACCCCCACCAGGGAAACACCTTTCGCCTTCACCTGTGGCAGTGAAGTGTTAATTCTCATGGAAATTGAAATGCCCACATTCTGTGTCCAACACTTCAACCCAAACGCCAACAAGGAAAGGCTAGTCGACAATTTGGATGTCCTAGAAAAGAGAAGTGAAGAAGCAATGATGCGAACGGCAAGCAATAAGCAAAAGGCAAAACAATACTTCAAGAAACGGGTCAGGCCACGCTCCATCAAGGTAGGTGAGTTGGTACTACGATAGACTGGAGTAACTACCCCGGAAGAAGGGAAACTGGGACCATGATGGGAAGGCCCGTACGTAGTGACGGCAAGCAACCGGCCTAGCTCCTATCACCTCAAAGATAGCTAGGAACGCAAGCTATCCCACCCCTGGAATGCCGAACACTTAAAGAAGTACTATGTGTAGAAGTATAAGGTAGCACTTTGTACGAACAACTATGACAGAATGAGGATGCCTAGATGTTCACCTCAAATCTCTTATTGCCTAAAATTTAAGCGTTGCAGAGTAAAGTCCCAAGTCTCATAACTTGGTCCCGACCCCCCGTCCAACAAAGCCAAGTCCTAACACTTGCAAAAAGATGGGTCCTTGACTCTCTGAAGGGTAAAGTCCCCAGATTGGGTACCAACCCCCCTTCTAAATAAACTAAGTCTTAACACTCACAACCAGACAGGTCCCTTGACTCGTTGCGGGGTAAGGTCCCAAGTCCCCAGACTAGGAATGGACCCCCGTCCAACAAAGCCGAGTCCTTACACTTGCAAGAAGACGGGTCCCTTGACTCACTGCGGGATAAGGTCCCAAGTCTAAGAACTTGGTCTTAACCCCTCGTCCAACAAAGGTGAGTCCTAACACTTGCAAGAAGACAGGTCTCTTGACTCATTGTGGGGTAAGGTCCCAAGTCTCAAAACATGGTCCCGACCTTCTGTCCAACAAAGACGAGTCCTAACACTGACAAGAAGACAGGTCCCTTAACTCTTCCAAATAAGCCGATTCGTTGCCGGGTAAGGTTCCAAGTCTTAGAACTTTGTCCCCCCCCCCCCNCCCCCCCCCCCCCCACTTCCAAGTCCCAAATCGTTACACTAGCCTCCAAACTTCATAAATTATGATTTTACAATAATGGAAAACAATCAACACAACTCTTCAAGCCTTATCGTTACAAAAATGCATATTTTATTAAGCATGAGGGAATAACTATGAATTGTCCCTAAGTTTCTTGCAAACTCTGAACCTCTGCTGCCAACTGCTATTGTTTACTTTGTATTTGTACTCCCCAACTCGTGGTTCCAGGTCTTGCGCATACTTGTCCACTAATTTCTTCAACTCTTTATTTTCTTGCTTTAGTCTTTTATATTTTCTACCCTTATTAGCCAACCTCTATTGTAGCTCTATTATTTGATTTTTGAGCTGGTCAACCTCACCCACCCTTGCAGGTAACCTCCTGGACATGGTCAAAATAGTAGCAACATACTGAGCACTGAGCATTCGTGACCCTGCAACAACCTCAGCATCTGTCCTATTGGCGAAATGCGTCTCTGCTTCTATCATAATGTTGATAGTCTCAATAGAGAAAATTAGTGGTTGAGGCATAATCGGTTCCTGATTCAAATCAGGGATATTCTGGGGAGAGTGTTGCTCAGCCATGGTATTGTTTTGGGTAAGTAGAAGCTAGGTCAGCACGCGATGAGGGAGTTGCTCTGTGTTTTGTTGAAGGATGATTTTCGGTCTCTTAAATAGACACATAGAGTGTACCGAAGCCCTACAAGAGTTAATACATATAGGACCTGGGATGAGGATGGAGGCTTTCAGCATTTATCAGAAATCGGGGAAAAGCTAGAGGAGTTAACGCACTTTTTCCACATCCAGACAGCTTTGGATCTTATGGAACTTGTTGGGCTCCAGATGTCATGGCACATATCAAACGTACTATTTAGGCTCCAATTATTGGGAGAAGGCCAAGTCTCTAAGCTCGTAGACCCTTTTCGCCCTGCAAAATCGAGTCCCTAGATTTGCCGTGGGGCCCAGGCCAAGCAACGGATCCCGGGCCCATGATTTAGCCATACAACAACAAAGTCGAGTCCCTAGACTCGATGCAGGGTAAGGTCCAAGTCCTAGGACTCGGTACTGACCCCCCGACCATCAAAACTGAGTCTGTACACTCGCAAGAGGATGGGTCTCTTAACTCGCTGTGGGGTAAGGTCTGAGTCCCAGGACTTGTTACCGACCCCCCATCCATTGAACGCACAGTAAAGCCAAAACTCTTGACTCATTGACCCCCCCCCAACAACAAAAGAAAAAGAGAACGAGAATGAGAGTTGAGATTCACCGTGAAGAGAAAACAAAGAGTAAGACCCAAGTATTTGGGAGAAACCTGTTTCCATTTCATCAACAAAATATACAACTCTTACAAAAATCAAAACAAAAAGTGCTAAACAAAAGGCACTATTCAAAAGGTATTACATAAATGCCAGTCATTGTGGAGGGGGAGGCAAAGGAACACCAGTGGGGTAAGGAGGATACCCTGGCTTCTTGAAGTTCCTAACCTAATCCTGCATCTCGGCATTCTAGGGAAGGGAGGCCAACTCTAGAGCATGCAGGTCCAGCCCGGGATTCTAGAGCAGGTGCTTGCGCAGCTGAACAAGTCCTTCCTTGTAACGAAAAGAGCAAGCCAAGTCCTGGATGGCATTGGCATTCAAGATTCGAGACCTGATCTCCATAGAACGTTTTGCAACATCGTCCAGTTGGGACTTTAGGCTGACAATCTCAATGTCCCTAGCCAGGAGGTTGATGTTCAGTCGGGTCCCCTATGAAAGAGTTCACCAACGAGTTCAGTCGCCCGGTGCAATTGCTCACATAGATGCTGGGCCGTCTAAGTAATCTTGAAGTGCCTGGTCAACAACTTCAAGCACTGCCCAGTAACCAAGGCACAACCCCATTCGGATTCCTTCAACTTCTCCCGAGCAGACTCCAACTTCGATCCCAGGTGGACTAGGTTCAACTCAACCAAGACTCGAGCCTCCTTGAGACCTTTTTGCTCAGACGACCATCAACTCACACTTTCCTCAGCATCGTGTAGAAGGCCCTTCAAAACCTTATTCTTTTGCTTACACCTCACAACTACTGCTTGCAAAATCCGATGCTACTCTTCCAGGAGCCGGTTCGTCTCCTCTAGGGTTGATTCTGCTCCTTCACATACACCACCTCGTTAATGAGCTACTTGTGCTCAACCTTAAGACCCTTTATTGGCTGAGCCTCTTGCTTCATCTTGTAATACCCAAAGTGGCCTAGAGTCCCGAGTTCTCTGTTGGCCTCCTTCAGCTCCTCCCCGATCTTAGTGGCTAGCTGATCCAAGGCTTGCGACAAAAAGGACATTGAGAAATGTCAAGACAAAAGAAAGGGTTTGGCAAAGCAAGCAGGAAGAAGGGAATCTTACCTGGGCAGAAAGGGGATGTAGCATCTGTGCCGCCCGCTCAGTGGCAGTAGCCTTGGCTTTGTCAAGGTTCGAAAACGAAGTTCGGCTCCCAGTATCCCCACCAGAAAATGAGGGGTTGGCAACTGCAAGCTCTAGGAAAAATTTGGGAGTGACGCCCAACTCTTAGTGCACGGGCTAGGGGTGACGGGAGACGGAGGCTCTGAATCATCATCATCAATTAACTCCATGACAATAGGAGGATCCAAGGAACCCCCCGTAGGATCAGCCATAGTTGGTCCCTCGGAAGAAAAAGGGGGTGGATCAGCACCGGCAAAGGGAGAGGAAGATCCAAAAATCCCCTCTGGGTTTTCGGCCTCGGAGGAGGAGGCATCCCCGTGTCCCACCCCACTTCACTTTCCTCCTAATCTACTTTGTCGTCCTCGTCCTCGTCCTCGTCCTCATCGACGTCATCTTGGACATAGAAGTTAGGATGGCTTGCTTCTTCTTCCTCCCCTCTTCTTTCCTCCTCCTCGCTTGCAGCCCCGAATGGACTCTGCTCCTCTTCCAGGTGTTCAGCTTTAGGACCTTGATCACCTTCAGGACTCTACTCCCCCAAAGTATCTGCGAAGGCCATGAATGACTCGAATGTGCTGGGCCCAAGAGGAGGGGGATGCATAAAGGAACTAAAGAAGTGCGCTTAAAGGTCACACGCATCCACCTCTTCTGCGGAAGTGAATAGTGGATCAGAGAAGTGTCTAGTTGAAGAAGGAAGGGGCATCACCGAATAGGAAAAGGGACAGGTGGTAGAACACAAGTTGCTCAGAAACGAGGTGGTCCCCCACATCGAAGGGACCAAGGTCTCCTAGTGCACAAACTGCTCCCACTCCGGCCCGTGATTGTCCTGACTCTGGGTCACCTCGACACGACTTCCAGAATCCCTTGCACTCCTACGAGAAGAGGAGGTCCAACCCCTCTTCTTGGCTCCTCCTGAGGGGGATCGTAATGCACCTTCGGTCATTTCGTGTAACAGCCCGTTAGAAATTTAAAGGTGAAATTTCTATTGGCTTTAGAAACCTCGTGAAAACTCCATAAGTTTTCATGAATAGACCAATCGCATAGGTTTTAGTTTGTCAACATAGTCTGTGTTATCACTCACTATGGTGCTAGAAATGCGATTCTAATTATTTGAGGTAGTTATAAGTGTTAGAATGCATTATGGTCTACACCTTTAGACTCAATTGATTATTTAGGATTTTATAAAGCAATAAGTCTATTTTCATATTTTTGGACGAAACGTCTGTTTGAAACTATGAAATTATTTTTAGAGGCACTTCGATGTTGAATTCAGTAAACGATTTTCACTGTAGGTTAATATGAATATTTAAGAATTTTTGTTGCTAAGTTTATGATTCACTTTTTTGGAGTGAATAGTAACATCAGTAAGCGCACCAATTGTAGTGTTTCAAAATCACATTATGGAATGTCCAAATTAGATTAGAGAAGTTTTATTTAGACACTTGGCAAGATCTTAGCCACATATAGTGAATAGTATTAGACACTTGGCACCATGAGGAACATTTGATGGATTTGAAGAAATCAAGGTATTAGATCATGCCACCTAAGCAAAAACCCTTTTACATCCGACCAATCAAATTGTGCTAGGCCAAAGAGGATTTTCACCCTAGTGAAATCCTATATGGTTGGAACCCAACCTTGTTAATCTTGAAAAATTGATTAGGCGAAGAGATATTGGATTTGAGCTTGATAGCAATCCAAACTCTCTTAAAATCTCAAAGTTTAGGCCAATTAAGGCCCACGAATTTGGTCTTATTGGCATTGCTTCTTGGCTAAGTTTGCACCCCCCATTTGGCTGACTAGATCTTCCAAAATAGATTCTAGAAGGTTTTGAAGAAAAATATCTAAAGGGCCACCTCACTCTTTCACTCTCACACTCCATCTTGAGAAAAGATCTTTGGCTGATTTTTTTAGGAAAGAAAAGGCCAACACTCAAGCTCTCTTTTAGTCCTATCACTTTCCATAACCTGTGTAAGAGTCTCTCCAGTCCACTCCCCATGAAAGCAACTCTCCTTTACAATTTTCTTTGACAAAACACAAAAGACTCTCTCGGGCAGTTTTTCTAGTCTCTGTTGAACACCTTATTCGAAGCTCTTGTAAGTGTTTTCTCACAAAGTTTCTTTGTAAAATTTGTTCCTTTTAGATTCTAGTTTACGTGGATATCTTATTTGTTCCATTTGGAGATCATTGGAGCGATCCAAAGTTGTTCAAACCCTAGAAAGGTTAATCTGGGCGATAAATTGGAGAGTGTGTTGTAGTTTAGAGTTTTTGACCAAGCTAATGGATAGATTTTGGTCTGAAATTTTTATGGAGTACTGTTAACATGTGTATATGATTATATTTTTTGAGGATTTGTTGCATGATTAAAATTTTTTGTGAAAAATTTTCTTAGATCTAGAAACTTAGAAACTGGAAAAAGAAAAACAGTTTCTGTTTTCAGAAAGTTTAAATCTTTTATAGTTTAATCCTAATCCAATGGATTTGATATTTCTATTTGAGGATCCTAAGCCTCTTACATACATGTTAGAATATTTTTTTGAATATATTTGATGTTAGTTTCAAGGATATGAAATTTAATGCTAGGCGATATTCAGTTAAGCCAAAGTGATGATGTTCTTGGCTAAATTTATGTTTTGATTGATTTTTAACCATATGATCATGAGTTTGAAGCTTGGATCTATTTTAGGATACATTTTTAAACCATGTAATGTTTTGGTTTGAAGATCACATCTTTATAAGTCATGGATCAAGAGGTTGATCAAAACAAGTTAGAAACAAAAATCAAAGGAAATAGCCTATGTAAATTTTGGCTCTATAGAGTTTTAATGGTTGTGTTTAGTTTTAAATTTTTCTGAATTGATATTTAAGTTTAGGAAAACATTTACATGAGGTATGTAAATTTTGGTGATTTTTGGAGTTAGGATGCAAAATCCTTAAGTTAGGGGTAAAATAGTCATTTTTCCACATGTAGAGGGTAAAATGGTCATTTTACTCTAAGTTGACATTTTTTCCACATTTTTAATTGTTAGTGTTTAAGTTCTAACTTTTAGAAATCATTACTTTCAGTTCCTAATGATCGCGCTTAAGTTTTGTCTAGAAAACAATAAGATCGAGGTAAGTTAGCTTTTAACTACTATCAGTTTAATGTTATATAGGTGATAAGTAAATGTACTACAGTGTATGTATGTATGTTATCACATGTTTCATGCTTAGTCATTACAATATTATTTTGTCTACGATACTATTTATCAGAAGAGGAATGTCAGGTACGTTATGTAAAGCTAAGTATGCCATATGTACATGCATGTAATGCCATGTAATATGCAATGTTGCAAGAATGTTATGTTAAAGAAAGTTACGCCATGTTAAGAAGTGTTATCTGTTACATGTCATGCCATGATAAGAAATGTTATCAGTTACATGTTATGCCATGTTGAGAAATGTTGTCTATTACATGTTATATCACGTTACGAATATTTCTATCTCAAGTGAATGATGTATTATGATAAATGTTCAAATCATGCTGTGTACGTAAGGGCTTTCTATCCTTTCATACTCCAATCATCATCTCGAATACAGTTTGTGTATTTCGAGAACAGTCGTGTCAATCACGACCCTAAGTGCTAGGATGGAGTAATATCCTAGTGGAACTCCTTTGTTCACGCTGGAGTGTTTAATAAGATATGAAATTTCCTGAGTTGACAAAATGCAGTCAACGGATAGCGGCCGGGGCCTAACTAACTGGTCACCGGAGCGCGCCAGGCCTTAATGCCGATGGAGCTATATTTCAGCTGGTGCAGATACCAAACAGATTTCAGTTTTCGTGGAGGTCCATCATGAGTATGGCACACAAGGTATGGAGACCACATAGAGTGTGGCACATACGGTTGGTGCAGATACCAGCCATAACACACTCACAGCTGGTGCAGATACCTGTAATGTGATGCGGTAATCGGTAGGGACACATGGCTCTAGGGAATCCATGTAGTATCCAAAAAAATAAGTTTAAGCAAATAAAGAAAAGGATTTCATGTTAAGTCAAATCTCAGATCAAGTTCATGTTAAGTCAAGTTTCAGATCAAGCTCTTGTCAAGTCAAGTCTCAGTTGAAGTTCAGTTCAGTTTAAGCAAGTGAAGTTCAGTTCACGCTTTAGTTTAAGTTATGTCAGTTATATTATGTGGTATGTCAAGTTATGCTATGATTACTTATGATTTTAATTATACATTCATGCTTTTACTGCTACGCATGCATCATTAACCTGTGTGAAAGTTTTCTGTTAACTTACTGAGATTTGTAATCAAATCTCACTGTAGTAGTCCCACTACCATTCCCATCCGAATGGTAGATCTTGTCATAGGACCTAAAGAAGAATCGAAATTTGACCAACTGGACACGGTCCACTGACCGACAGAGGGGCGTCATTGTTAATATAGTAGTTAACTTAAATTACCACCTGTTCTATAGAGTTGCATATCTAGTACTCTTTGGATCATAGCCATTTTGGACTAGCGTTATGATTTCAGCTATTTAGTATAGCTTTTTGTATAAAATATGTTTGAACTATTTGGGATACTTTCAATTTAGGGCATAGTCATGCTAAAGAAAAAAATTATCCGCTGCAAATATTGCATAATGCTAGATAAATGTTAGGAACATTGTATCATATATATCATAAACGGGGGCAGATAACCTTATGTTGCATGTCTCGACATTTCAAATGTTCGTCCAATCCCAAGAGGAATTCAAGAGCGTCACATTTCGCCTTGCTCCCGGGAAAGTTTGAAGCCTGCTTCTAACCTCGTGGAGAGGGAACTAGAATTTCACCAAGAAAGTTTCGACTAACTGCATATGAGCTATCTGGCGCAGAGAAGAAGTCTTGGATGTTCCTGTCAAAAAGAGTATGATCAGTCATCGACTCATTAGGATGGGCCCACACCCAAGCGAGCACCCTTTCTAGGCAGGCCTCATCCCTACTATTCAGGGTGAGTTCAAGGCACTTCGAAGAGGGGATATACCCCAAGATGCCTGGATAGGATACTCCTTATGGGCCATTACTCCCTCGAGATACTCCCAATCCAGCCCCGAAATAAAGAAGAATTTCTAGGTCCATGCCTTGACGCTCGAATGGCATTGTTCGAGCGAGACAATTCTCCAACCCAGAGATCGTGCCTGGAAACTACCTTAGTTGTCCCACAAAAGGCCATCTGGAAGAGAATGCAGCTAGACACAGGAGCCGCCACGTGTTAGGATGGAGCTGCGTTAGAGTGAGCCCAAGGTAGTTGAGAACTTCATGAATGGGACGGCAGAACGGGAGACGAAGACAACTAATAAACATCTAAGGAAAAAGAGCCACCCATGTCGTCATCCCATCGGGGTTCACTGCATGCTCCCCTCCCCAGGGAACCTCCAAGACAGTGGAGGGAGGTATGTTGTACTTAGTGCGAAAACCCCTAAGATTGGCACCGGTGGCCAAGGAAACCTAGTGCTTCCCCACGAAGTATGGAGGAACAAGAGTAGAAGGAGCTCTGGAGGCCATGAAAGCGACAGTAAATGAGGGGAAGAAGTTGACAAGCATGACGATAGAGAAAGAGGTTGAAAGAGAACTTTAGGAGAAAGAAAGGCAGAATATTGGTAGGAGAGGGAAGAGTACTTGAGAGAAAGAAATGCAGAAATGGGGAAGAATGAGGGATTGGGGATTTTTATAGGTAAGGGAAGTGGCGGGCCGCACAGGAAACGAAGCAACTCTGGCTGAGGTAGAGCCAGCAAGACTTCATGCGGACTTGAAATTTATGACCAAAGTGAAGATGAGCCATCAAGTTAGATGCATAAGGAGCACGGACCAGTAAGTGTCTAGAGAGGTGGAGAAATAAACGGTTGGCATGTCAAATCAATCATTGGGAAAAGGGACTAGAGTGGGAGCTGAGGAGACGCATTTAATACACAAATAGGTGGCCTTAGGGTCTGAATCGATAGGGGCCAAGTGGATGACCCTGAGAATCTGCAATGACCAGCAAACGGGCCCAGAAGATGGAGCCCACAAAAAAGGTTCATCAATCATCTTATGTGTATCCTCTTTGAGTGCATGGATTGTTTTGCCCTTAGGCGCAATATTTTTGTGCCATTTCCTCAAGGGTAATATAGTTCCTAGACACCTCATGAGACCCCTTCAAACCTAGAATAAGCCTGGGACAAAATTGGCTTCACAAGGCAAACCAAGAATCCAAACGGATTGCACCCTTAGGCTATTTGAGTGGGAATCTGTTGGGTTGAGATTTTACAAACCATCTACCTTGGCTGAGCCACCACCCCATGCCACCTCCATCACCACCCAATCCCCAAGAGGTCCCATGGCCATCATGAGAAATATGACTCAGTTTTTCTGACCAAAGACCGCCCAAAACAAATGCTCAAAAACTGCCAAGTGAAACCACTTGAATCTGCCGGTTACCATAGGTGGTTTGCTTGAATTTTTGTCAAGTAAACCATGCTCCACGACCTAGCCACCTCTTCAGGACCATTGTAGCCATGGTAAAGAGGAAGTCATTGTGTTTCAGGCCACTATTGCCCATGCACAAGGTGACATAAACTGAGGAAGGCAATCTGGAAAATTCTGCTTCTTACACACCACCCACCTCCACCAATCCTCTTGAACCAAAGCCAACGTCTCCACCCCATTGGCAACCTATAAATACCTAAATTACTTCCTTATTTCCTTCACACCTCATTTCCAAGCTTTCTCTTGAGTCTTGAGAGCACTTCACCCTTTTAGATAGCAATAGAGTGAAACCGAGTAGGTTTTTAGTGAGTTCTTGAGTGTTCTTGAGCAAGGTTGTCTTGAGAGCTTTGAAGGCCACGAAATTTGTAATTTTTCTTGCTCTTGATCTTAGTTTGCATGTAAAGCTTTGTTTCCATATGTTGGTATGAGATTTGGTGGATTTTAGAAAAGATCATCATGCTTAGTTCAGAACTGGGTCATTAAATGATGGTTTGAATGTTTGAATGTTTGAATAATGTTAAGTGAAAACTTAGCTATGGCATGTCTTAAGTATGATTTGATATGATTTATTATTGTCTTGGAATGATTATGGAAGGTTTAATTTTCGATTAAAAGCATGCCATGATTGGATTTAATTGTATCTTGTTCTGATCATCAAACCATGTATCGATTTTGAATAAGTTGGTAATTAAGGTTTCTTGTGCATGATTACGTATTGGGATGAACTTGATTATCCAAGAATTAAACTTCATCATATCATTAAAGACCTTAGTGATTGTTTTTTATTAAAGAAAATCTCATATGCATGCATTCATAGGGATCAATAGTTGTAAACACACTTAGGCATCAACTAAGTGCATGCCACGGGTTGGGACTGTTTGAGCAAGTTTCACTTTTATTTCTAGAAATCAAAGGGTATAGATGGTTTTATAATGCCAAAACTATGAAGTCAATGAAGTTTGGATAAATTTGAAATTCGTATGCAATTAGTGAAAAATTTGGACCTTAATGACAATTCTTGAAAGTCTAAGGGATTTTGAACCTCATCCATGATAGTTTTAATCCTAACTTAGTACACACTTGATTTTAGCTGCTACAACATTTTTTAGATTACTCAGGAAGTTTGTAAGTTGGCCTCTAACTTAACCTTGATAGATTATTTATGAATTATTGATAAATGTTTCATTCATATTTCAATTATCATTTTGAACCTAAATTATCATGTTATATGATACATTGAGTGCATACTTACATGACATGTGATATTTTTCACCATTTTTGCATATTGCATCTATAGATGTCATTTTTGCATGAAAGCTTATCACATATGTACATGTCATAGAAAATACTTTTCAAGCATAGTATGAAAATAATTTTTATCACGACCCCAAAGGCTAGGATGGGGAATTATCCTAGTGAAACTCATATGTCCACTTTGGAATGTTTAAAAATGGAGTGGTAACCCCTAGGTTGACAAAGAACAGTCAACGGGTTTCGAATAGGTTCTTTTTAAAGAACACCAGAGCAAAGTCGTTATGTTATAACACTTAATGCTAGTGGGTATACACGTTATGATGTTATGTTATATTCACCAATGCATTGAGAACGAGTCTATAGACAACATAGTCTCAACATGAGTTGTAGTACGGTCACCGGCAGGTACTCACAGTACATATGAGGAACTATGACGTTACCACACGTTATGTTATATGAATTGTTAATAATGATGAAAATTTATGATAAAGTTATGTTTTAAAAAATGGAAGTATTCATTAAATGAAAACATGTGTCTCAATTTTTCTAAAAATATTAAGGAATCTGGATGGGAGACATGCATACTGATTTTTCTGCATTTCATGCATTGCATATTTCTCATTCTTCATGCTTAATTAATCTTTGTGCACATTGGTTGTTTAACTTACTGAGATTTTGAGTAAATCTCACCCCTTCTGGAACTACTATTATTTCACTCGGAATGATAGAAGTTGTGTCAGGTCTTGAGGAGAACGAGCTAGATGGAGTGCTAGATTCGACTAATTGAGGAGGAGCCGGACCTTGAAAGGAGCTTAGATTTAATCCTGATGTTTATCTCCAAAATCCTTCATGCTTTAGAATGCATGAAGCGGATGATTTGATTTTTGACCCTTAGTTGTACTAAGATTATGCTACGTTTGGTACTTTGAACTTGATGATCACTAATGAATTGAGATGTTTTTAGTTATCCTGACATAAGTGATACTTTCACCTTTATTTCCACTGCGATTATTGCATACTGCTAGTAGCATACTATGACACATTGCATAATAATTGTCATGTACAGGGGTATGTAACCTTGTATTGCATGTCCTGACGCTCTAAGTCTCTGTTCCATCCCAAACGGAGGTTGGTGGCGTCACACAGTATGACCTTTGCATTCTTAAATAGAGTTTTAACTAATCAAAACTTCATGAAAAATCACAAAAATATAACAATGGAAACTAGACTCAATGATAAACAATTTATGTGAGAGAGTTTTGTGTGAATCTACTTACAATGGCTTCAAAACATTCGAGTAAGAAAGCCAGAAAAGTTGTCAAAGTCTCTCCAAGAAAAATTTTCAAAAGTTACATAATGGACAATCCATAGACGAGTGATATACTATTGGAGGGGTTGAGAAGGGATTTGAGGGTAACTTTTTGGTGATGGGTTGCCCGCCAAAACCACGGGGCTAATTCACACAGTTTTGTGCCTTAAAGTTGCCATGTGATGGGGTGGTGGTGAGGTGGCTGATTGCCCTCTCATCAATCATTATTTGGGGCTAACATGGGCTGTGGAGGTACATTCATGGCAATGAAGAAACTTCCTCAAGAAGCCTTGTATAGGTTGAGCTTTTCAGTGAGCTAAACCAATTGGACCTTATTTGGGGTTCAATAGGGTTTGGTTTGGGATTTTAGTTTTTATCTAGCCCAAATCCAAATTTTCTTGGCCCAATGAAAATAATATGCTATAAAAGAATGGATATGGTGTAATGACATAGAGTTAATAGCATGTGAAAGTGATTTAATCAAGTGATTAAACACTAAGCTAAAACCAGCTTCATTTAGTGTTTGGAAAACCATTTAAGGTTTCAGTTTCCACAAGGTATTTGCGATTTCAATTAGAATATGTAGAAAAACTATATTTGCCTTGCATCCAGATTCATCAACATCTTTCAAAAAACTTTAATACACATTTTCTAACAGAGAACACCTTTTACTTATCCTTTCAAAGCATACTTCTTAATATTAGAGACAACATTACAAACATATGGTAACTCCACAGTTCCCCATATTTGTACTTTGAAAACCTGCTGATGACCTTAGCACAACTCAGGTTAAGATTACATCATCAGAGCTGCGATATATCTTTCAATGCATTGATCTTAAACATTTCATAACGTGGGCACCCATTAGCGTTAGATGCCATACACAACTTTGCTTTGAAATTTTTTAAAAAGAACTCATTCAAAGCTTGTTGACTGCTCGACGTCAACCCAATAGATACCACTCCATTTTTACTCACTCTAAAATGGACAAAGAAGTTCCACTAGGATACCCCCCATCCTAGCATTGGGTTGTGATAAAAAATTTTCATACTATGCTTCATGAAAAAAATATTTCATGACATGTGTTCATTTCGTAATATGGAATATACTTCATGCTTAAAAAAACAAATATTTTCATGGATCATGCTAAAACAACATCACTTAATGCTTTGTGCAAAAGTAACATAAACATCTCATGTATGCAAGTATCCAAATGCTCAATGATGTATCATATGACCTTTCATGATCAAAATAACATTTATAACATAAATGTGGTGTTTATACAAGAATCATAGATAAATTATCCAAGAGTAAGTTAGAAGCTAACTTACAAATTTTCTAAGTTCTAAAAATCATTGCAACTGAAATAAAATATGTACTAGAGTTAGGAATCATGAAATTTCCAGAATTTAATAAACTAAAAGCAGTTTTTGCAAAACGGCACCCTAGCTTTCTCGAAATTGCTATCTTAGCTCAAAAAATTCACTATTTGCATTTTGGCCACAACTTTTGCCAAATTGCACAAGCTTCATATATTCCATATTTTTTTTCCACATATGACTTAGAATTCATGAATCAGACATCCACTATGAGAAATTCATTCAACCCATGGCATGTGATGGAAACCAAGATGGGCCTAGTCTTAAAGATCATATACAAGTTTCAGATGGGTGAATTACATGATCAAGAGCTAAGAAGATCTAGGAAGCAATGTAAGGATTGGTGCAATCCATTTGGGATGAAGCTAGTAAGAGCCCAACAGACAAGATGGACTTTAAAGAAGGAGAACCCGATTTGATCCACTTGATACAAGCTATGGAAGACATGACTTAAAGTATTGTTTGGGCCTATTGTTATTGAAGGTTTTCAATTTGTTTAAGTATTTATTTTATTAGTTTACAATAATTGGGCTTTAGGATGTTTGGCCCACATATGTCTTATTTTTATGAATTAGGGTTTTTGGGAAGGCCTTGTATTTTGGCCAAGGGCTTATTTGGAAAGTTACAATTTTAGGAACTAGGGTTTTGAAGAGAGGTACTGTAGCGTCTACTGTAGCCGAAGTACTGTTCACGCGGCACTATTCATCCAGGGCTATTTTTGGAAGAAAGGGGTTTATTTTGGGCTAGGGTTTCAATTAGGTTTTGCTTTAA
>QEOT01009533.1:83547-123096 GCA_003123785.1 Pterocarya stenoptera
GCATGCTTGTACCGTAATTTTCACTACATGAGATTTTAAGCCTATAATCTCTATGAAATCTTTATAACTGAAAGTTAACACAAAATTAAGCATTGAATATGAACTTACAAACATGCTAATAACTTATATTTAAGCCATATGGAATCAATCAACATCCATGTGGTGAACAATATATGATGCAAATCTCCAAAACATAGTACCTAGCATGATATATCTAGCTTCTCCTTAACATGTGAACTCTTCAAGCTCTAAAGAATCATGCATTCTAACTCTTAACATGATGGTAATGGGCTTCTAGGTTCTTATAACACATGCTTTGGGAAACTTAATCATGATATCTCACAAGATAACCTACAATCAAGTAAAAGCCCGAAACATGCTAGATGATCAACCCAAGATATTGATTTATAGACCTATTACGATATGATGTTTTCCTCAAATATAAAACTCCAATCAATTAAAAAAGACATTAGCTAAGCTTATAACATCATATCAAGATATGTCACGACTAAAGTTTCAAATATGAATTGAAACATGCTTCCCAAGGATTAAACTCATATAACTCAATCCAAACCTCATTCTCATACCATAAAGCAAGGCCTAACATGTTATTCTAACTTCTAATAAAAATATATGGTAGTGTTACTCACCAATTCACGGCTTATGGGGCTCTCAAGAACAAACTCACTCCAAAAATTGCACTATCACACCTCTTGGTTTCACTCTTCTTAAAGCTATTGGTGTTTTGCTCACAAGAAAGCTAAGGAAACGATTGAGAATGCTGTGGCAAGAAGTGAGGGAAGGGAAATTCTATTTATAGAGCTCAATTGAGGAAGTAAGAGGTGCAAGTGAGTGAACTGGAGCACAGTTTGGCCAAAGTGGAATGAAGGTGATTGGTGTTGGCTTTCGGTGGAGTGCATGCTTGTGTTTCTAGATCTACACAATTAAGCACATCACACTATTGAATCATCGAGAAGGATCAAAGTTGGGATAAAAACCAATTGATTTCCCAAGAGAAATTGAGTGCATGCCGGCAGTTTTTGGTTTGCAAACTTTCCAGTTTTTGTTCAACTCTTGTCTTATCATTGTGGCAAGTTCTTGGTCACTATTACACACTGTTTGAGTAGCTTTTCCAGAGGAGTATTGAGGTATGAATGTGGATACTTGGTGTTTGTTGTGTAGCAAAAGAAAGGGGGTTGAATGGAGAGACTAGCCAAGAATTGGCACATAGTTTCCTACCAATGTGTCCATCGGTTTTGATAATTTTTAGGGATAAATCTTAGGGTAACATGAGTGTGATTTGATGACATGTTTTCAGACCTAGATATGGTGTTATAGGCATGTGAAGAGGGCTGAATTTGACGCAAAAAAAGTTTGAAAAAACATTGGTACAATTCGGTTGAAACATGTTCCATTTCCAAGGTAAAATAGTTTGATTCTTGGAGTGCATCCGGTTGGGGGATTTCTTGGCATTGACATTCTTCACACTTCAAAACATGAGCAGCACTCAATTCCATATTCTAGGGCTATAGAAGATTGATTCAAATCAAGGAGAAAAGATAAAATTTGCAGAAAAATGATGGAGAGAGCTAAGAGAAATCAACATGATTTGATGGATTGTCAAAGTTACTATGCAATGACTATTTCATGGCATGATGAGGGGTTCTGGAAATAAAAATTTGACGTCATGATGGAGGGCTGGTTGAAAAATAAACCCTAGGGCATGTGAGAGGTTTGCCAAAGAAAGAAAAACTATTTTCTAGGTGGTGATATTTACTATTTGTATAATGAAGAGAATGCTAGGCTTATACTCCAAATGGTGCAACCTCATTGGGCCCTAAAATTTTATTGAGCTAGACCTTAATGTGGGCTTCGAAATGGGCCTCCCCTTAGGCCTCATGTTCAATTTTTATTGGGTACCTCTGTGGGTCTAAATAGCTTACTAAGTTGGGCCTTAACTTTGGGCCTCACAATGGGGCCTTGTCTTGAACCTTTCTTTGGCCCTTTATCTTCTCAAGCTTGGACCCTCACTTTAAACGACTTTTGGCCTTCTTCATATCCAACTATCCTAACTTTCTATGAATCAATTGCCAAGCCCATTAAGGTGGCAAGTCTTTTTCAAGCCACTTGTTATCCTTCTATTACATCTTGGCAACCCATTTTCACAAAAAATTTATTGCTATAGAAATTTCTAAAAATCTTAATTAAAGCAATGGTGTAAGTTATTTGCCAAATTATGACCCAAAAGCTCTCTTTTCTTAAGGATCATAACTTCCACTTGACCAATATCATGGGTTATCGTTATCAAATTGTCAATATTTGACAATAGTACATTCTTGATTTGCATAGCTACTGGCCGGGTGTTACAACATTTATCATACATTTCTAGGTACTGTCATAGAAGTTAACCTACCACACAGTATTTAAAATATTACAACAACATTGATGTTGCTCCTCCCATTGCTCTCTTTGCTTTCTTTGAAGAATCCTACTCCAAAGAAGCTCAAACACTTACTATCTCAAAAGTGAGATTTTGACTTTTCCCTTAAGCCATTTTATAGACGGGATCATCAGGTGTCCTTCCAACTATTGATGTGCTTGAATAGGAGAGCCTCTTAGTTTTAGCCATCCATCTGTAGGATGACATAGACAGATTGACAAGACAAGGCACACACATTCTTGTGTCTTGTATTTTGTCCAGTCCACAGTCCTTCCTCGAATATGGGTCTCTCACATCGACCATACCTCTAGGTTAAGATCATATGACCTGCAAAGTCATAATTTTCCTTCAACAAACTTACTCCAAATGTAACCTTTCAGGTGGAGTATGGGCCTCTGCGTACGAAACTGTTGCCTTCTACACTAGCCTTTCTCGCCTTCACATGGTTGTCTCCTTTTCCTGCTTGTCCGGTCCCGAGTGACAAATCCTCTATTTCACCTTATGCTGAGTTGTACCAACCCACCCTTCCACATTGTGATGCTTGCCCTATTGGACTAGCTACACTTTGTAGGTTGCTACTACCTCCTCCTCTTTCCATCTTACCAAGGAAAAACTCTCTTCTTTACCTGGCACTTGTCATTGAAAAGTGGCCTTGTAACACCTCGATTTTTACATACATTTTATTAAAGGGCTTTTTAATTTAATATTTGATTTTAAACTGTTTAATTTAATTTAAACTTGTTTACGCGAGATTATTTTACGATTTTTAAATCGAGAATTATTTTAATGTGCTTTCATAATTTTAATTAGTGTTCTACAATTAAATTGCTTTTTATTTTAAAGAGTGATTATTATTGGAGTTTAATATTTTATTTTAATTAGTTTTAAGTTTAAACTGATTTATTAAATTTACTGTTTTAAAAATAATTATTTTGAGGATCAGTTGTGACTCGAAAGTTGTGAGAATTGGACCTCATTTCTTTTCACCATCTTTTCTTTTCCTCTTTGTAACACCCCGGTTTTGCCTTTTATTGAAGAGCTTTTTAATTTAATATTTGTTTTTGAGCCGTTTAATTTAATTTAAACGTGTTTACGAGAGATTAGTTTAATGTGCTTTTATGATTTTAATTAGTGTTCTACGATTTAATTTCCTTTTATTTTAATTAGTTTTGAGTTTATTTTGATTTATTTAATTTGCTGTTTTAAAAATAGTGTTTTTGAGGATCAGTTGTGACTTGAAAGTGGTGAGGATTGGACCTCATTTCTTTTCCCCATCTTTTCTTTTCTTCTTTCCTTTTTCTCTTCCTTTTCTTTTCTTTTTCTTCTATTTCTTCCTTCTCTCCCGTTCGGACAAGCCCAGCTCCACCTCCGACCCTCCGTGCATGACACCGCTGGCACCATCAGCTCCCCCGTGCTCCGGCGACCTTACCCACCCAATATCCGGTAGCCTAACGCTGCCATTAGCCGCCGTGAGCCGTGCGAAGCCGTAGGCTTCTCTTCCCATTCCGCCGCCGTCCGGCCACCATTGGCCACCATTTCTTCACCACTTGATCACCGGCACCTTGCCGTCGTAACCGAACCATTTTCAGTCCCGATCCGTCGTCGGAGCCATCTCCACGAACACCCTCTCTGATTTGCACTTTCCGGCCTTAAAACACCCGTTTCGGCCACCACCCAAGGCCAACCTTCGATACCATTAGCTTCACCGACCTCATTAGGCCCTACCCCATTAATTTCAAGTTTTCGTTTGACCCCGTGTAAATTTGGATTTATAGTGTATTTGGCCACAGTGTTTTTACACTGTGGAGTTGCTGATTTGGTGCTTCCAGTTCCTCCATGATCCTCCTAAAATTATTATCAAGCGCTGTAAGTATTTCTCCAAAATACTTTTAAGACTTTAATATATTTTTGCACTAACTTGTTTTATAAACTGTGAATTGGTTATCTGGTTGTACTGATAACTGTTGGTTGTTGGTATCTGTTGCTTTCATGGCATTGTGCACGCATGTGTGGGTGTGTGTGTGTTTTGAGAAAATTGTGTTTAAGATTTTACGGGTGCGTGTGTATCACCCCCAAGCCGAGATGGAATATGATCTCGGTGGAGCTCCTTTGAACACTCGGGAGTGGAATATACTGAGTGTCGTCCCCTGGGGCTTTTGCCCGGGACTTGGATGGGATGGTAGCGCTCTCAATCCGACTCCGTGACTCCTCTGGCTGGCGGGGGTCAGAGGATGCCTGGCTATGTACGCGGTGGGCGCGAAACTGGGCATCACTCATGTATTACTTGCACGGTCGTTACCCGTGGGGTGAAGATGGGAAGCCAGAGTATGTGGATGGTCCCTAGGGGAGGCCATGGTGCATACAGTTAAAATTGGAATTAATGGAATTATTCTTGGATTTGATTTTATGCCAAATGGTGTTTTTTGGCGTGTGTGGAAAATTGTGATATTTGAGAAATGATATTTTTCTCTGGTTTTACGCTTGGGTTATCATGTGCATGCATAGCGTTAGTGGTTTTAATATATTTATTGTCTTTGAGCTTTTTGGGTTTTACTTACCTGCATTCCATTTTTGTGGGACTGTAGATTTTGATGCAGGTTTTGATGAGGCTGAGCCCGAAGATGTGGCTCCGCCTGAGGAGTAGGGACATGGGCTATATTTGTGTTTGAAGATTATTGCTGCTTTTGCTTATTGTATTTTATTTGATTTGATGTTTTGTAAACAAAAATTGTATTATGTTGACATGTGGATTTTCAATACTCTGATATTGTATTAAACTCTGGTACTTAGTTATTTGACTTAACCTTTCCGCTGCGTTTGTTTATTGTACACGTGTTGCATTGCACACACTCAGCACATGTCGATGGGGTGCGTGACCGTGCTGTCATCATCCCGGATGTCTCGATTTCCGTGTGTGTCCGTACATGGAAGTTGGGGGCGCCACACTCTTTCCTTTTTCTCTTCCTTTTCTTTTTCTTTCTTTTTTCTTCCTCTCTTTCCCGCGCGTAGCCCGACCCTCTCTCTCAGCTCGGCACTCTCTCTCTCTCTCTCTCTCTCTCTCTCCCCTCTCTCATGTTCATTCGGCCTTCTTCCTTATCGTCGCCATTGTCGGACGCCGTGGTCGATACCGCCAGTGCCACTTGGTTCCCCAGCCACCGACAACCTTACCCTTCAATTTCTAGGCCGACTAATGCCGCCAGGAGCCGTGTGAAGCCACGGGTTTCTCTTCACCGCTCAGCCACCGTCCAGCCACCATTGGCCATGATTTCTTCACCACTTCATCACCGGCACCTTGCCATCCTAACCGACCCATTTTTTGTCCCGATCCGTTGCCGAAGCCGCCCCTATGAACATCCACTCCGATTTGAACTTCGTGGCCTTAAACCGCCGTTTCGGCCGCCACCCACAACCAACTTTCGATACCATTAGCTTCACTGACCTCATTAGGCCCTACTCTATCAATTTCAAGTCTTCGTTTAACTCCGTTGGAATTTGGGTACACTGTGTATTTCAGCCACAGTGTTTTTACACTGTGGAGTTGCTGTTTTGGTGCTTTCAGTTCCTCCGTGATCCTCTTAAAATTATTATCAAGCGCTGTAAGTATTTCTCCAAAAGACTTTTAAGACTTTAATATATTTTTGCACTAATCTGTTTTATAAACTATGTTTTGGTTATCTGGTCATACTGATAATTGTTAGTTTTTGGTAAATGATTACTTCCATGGCATTGTGCACGCATGCGTGGGTGTGTGTGTTTTGAGAAAACTGTATTTAAGATTTTTGGGGTGTGTGTGTATCACCCCCAAGCCGAGATGGGATATTATCTCGGTGGAGCTCTTCTGGATACTCGGGGAGCAGAATATACTGAGTCTCGTCACCTGGGGCTTTTGCCCGGAACTTAGACAGGATGGTAGCGCTCTCGATCCGACTCCGTGACTCCTCGGGTTGGCGGGGGTCAGTGAATGCTTGGCTATGTACGCTATGGGCGCAGAACTGGGCATCACTCATATATCACTTGTACGGTCATTACCCTTGGGGTGAAGATTGAGAGCCAGAGTATGTGGATGGTCCCTAGGGGAGGCCTTGGTGCATACGGTTAAAATTGAAATTAATGTAATTATTCCTGGATTTTATTTTGTGCCAAATGATAATTTTTGGCTTGCGTGGAAAAATTGTGATTTTTGAAAAATGATGTTTTTTCTCAGATTTTACGCTTGGGTCATCATGTGCATGCATAGCATTAGTTGTTTTAATATATTTTTTGTCTTTGAGCATTTTGAGTTTTACTTACCTACGGTACCATCTTTTTGGTACTGTAGATTTTGATATAGGTTTTGAGGAGGCTGAGCCCGAGAATGTGGCTCTGCCTGAGGAGTAGGGACATTGGCTATATTTTATATTTGCAGATTATTGCCTCTTATGCTTATTGTATTTTATTTGATTTGATGTTGTTTTATAACAAAAATTGTATTATGTTGACATGTGGATTTTCAGTACTTTGGTATTGTATTAAACTCTGGTATTTAGTTATTTGACATAACCTCTCCGCTGCGTATTGTTTATTGTACACGTGTTGCATTGCACACACTCAGCACATGTCGATGGGTTGCGTGACCGTGTCGTCATCATCCCGGTGTCTCGATTTTATGTGTGTCCATACATGAAAGTCGGGGGCGCCATAGGTGGTATCAGAGCGGTTTGGCTCTGGACAAAGCCATGTGTCCCTTAGGTGAAGTACTAGAATTTTTAAGCTTGATTTGAATTAGTTTTGGAATTATTTCATTTGTGTTTAATGTGTTGTTTTATTTGTTTTAATTGTTTTATGTTACATTATTTAATTTAAAATTGTTTTATTTATATTATTTTGCGTTCTAGTCGGAACTAAAGTGAGGTTGAGGTTTATGCTTTGACAGAAAATGGTAAGGCGAGGAGACAAGATAAGAAACCTATAGAGGAATCCTCTCACGGTGAGATTGATAATGCCATTGCTAGAGCCTTGACTAGAATGGCTGACCTCTTCCATCAAAATATCAGACCGCCACCAATTGATCGAAACTTGGTTATGCAAGTGGGGTGCTCTTATGAGAGGTTTCTTAAGCATAGGACCCCTATGTTCTTTGGAGTAGAAGATCCCCTCCAAGCTAAAGGTTGGACCAATGGGATTGAGAGGACATTTGAAATTTGTGGGTGCACTGAAGCTTAACAAGTTCTGTATGCCATTTATTTGTTGCAAGGAGAAGCAGCAAATTGGTGGAGGGCGAAGCAGAATCTCCTGGAAAGAGAGTTTGGATCCTTAGCCGCTGTGTCGTGGCAGCGTTTTAAAAAGGAGTTTGATGATCGGTTTTTCCCTCCTGCTGTGAAAAGGCAGAAAGCTCAGGAATTCAATAATCTGGTTCAGGGGAATATGACGGTGGACTAGTATTCACGTGCTTTCTTAGAGCTTGGGCGTTTTGCACCCCATCTTATTGCCACTAAGGAGTTGCAAGTGGAGTGATTTCAAGAAGGTCTGCATCCTGAGATACACAAATTCATGATTTGTCAGTGAATTACCTCTCTCCATGAGTTGATTGATCTGGCTACTATGGTGGAGCGAGAAACTAGTTGGGCTGTAAGCTGCCCTCCAGGCCAGGAGAGGAGGAGTTTTGCTGGAGAAGGTAGCAGTTCTGGGTCTCCACAGAAGTTTGTTCAGAGGATTGGGTCCTGATCTCAAGCAGCCCCTGAGGTTCGTATGGGAGGTCGAGGTCCAGTTTGCCCCAGGTGTAATAGAGCTCACGAGGGCGAGTGTCCCTTGGGTGGGATTCGATGTGATAGATGTGGCCAGCCGGGACATCTATATCGTGAGTGCCCTAACCAAACTCAGAGAAGTCGAGGGGGCCGACGCGGTGGAGGAGCTAACTAGAGGCAAATGGTTCAAGCCAGAGTTTATTCAATGACCCCTGGAGATGTTGATTATGAGTCACCAGCTACTCAGGATGCTGGTGTGATTACAGGTATAAGTTTAATTTAATTTTTGGATTTGGTGTTTGGTATAAATTGTTTGCTTGATTTTGTTTGGGGTGTATGTGTGCTTCAGGAAGAGTTCGCCTCTATGATTTTTATGCTTGTACGTTGTTTGATTCTAGGGCTTCTCAGTCTTTTATATCAGCCACCTTTGTGCAGCTATGTAACTTGGTCACGGAGCCCTTATCCCAGTATTTGGTTGTGGCTCTTCCTAATGGGGAGATGGTGTGTTGCTCCAAAATCGCTTTAAGTTGTCCTTTGGATTTTGATGGAAGGACACTTGATGCGAATTTGATTGTTTTCAAATTGCTGAGATTTGATATTATTCTTGGAATGGACTGGTTGTATCGGTATTTTGCAAGTATTAATTATAGAAATTGGATGGTTAGCTTTCAACTTCCGGATGGGGATTTCTTTGAGTATGTGGGAAGTAAGCTAAGAGTGAAGCCAACAGTTATATCAGCAATGCAAGCGAAGAAAGATATAGCTTGTGGGGCGGATGCTTTCCTAGTCCAAGTGGTTTTTTCGCCATCTGGAAATAAGACTTTGATGGATATTCCCGTTGTTGAAGAATTTCCAGATGTCTTTGTAGAGGATTTGCCTGGGTTGCCTCCAGTTCGTGAAATGGAGTTTGTTATTGATTTGGAACCTGGAGCAGCTCCAGTGCACAAGGCTCCTTATCGTATGGCACCAGCAGAGTTGAAAGAGTTGAAGATTCAACTGCAAGAATTGGTCGATAAGGGGTTTATTCAACCGAGTACTTCGCCATGGGGAGCACCAGTTTTATTTGTTAAAAAGAAAGATGGTACTCTCCGGATGTGCATTGATTATAGAGAGCTCAACAAGGTGACCATCAAGAATAAATATCCTCTTCCAAGAATTGATGATTTATTTTATCAGCTTCAAGGTGCAGCAGTATTTTCTAAGATTGATTTGAGGTCAGGGTATTATCAATTAAGGATAAGAGATAAAAATGTACCCAAGACGGCCTTTAGATCAAGATATGGGCATTATGAGTTCAAGGTGATGCCTTTTGGGTTGACAAATGCTCCTGCAGATTTTATGGATTTAATGAACCGAGTATTTTGACCGTATCTGGATTCTTTTGTGGTGGTATTCATTGATAATATCATGATTTATTCCCCAGACTTGGAGGAACATGCTTATCACCTTCATTTGGTACTTGGAAAATTGAGGGAACATCAATTGTATGCTAAGTTAAGTAAATGTGAATTCTGGTTGGAGGAAGTTAAGTTTCTTGGGCATGTGATTTCCCGAGATGGAGTGGCTGTTGATCCTAGCAAGGTGGAAGCTGTTTTGTCTTGGCCACGTCCTTCAACAGTGCGTGAAATTCAGAGTTTTTTGGGACTTGCTAGATATTATCGAAGCTTTGTAGAGGGATTTTCTCGATTGTCCAAACCTCTCACTGCATTGACCTTGAAGAATGTTGAATTTATTTGGTCAGATAAGTGCGAGAGAAATTTCCAAAAACTGAAGAGAAGGTTAACATCCCACCAGTATTGGCTCTTCCAGAGTCAAATAAGCCTTTTGTGGTTTTCAATGACGCATCCATGTTTGGGTTAGGGTGTGTTCTTATGCAGGAAGGATGGGTTATTGCTTATGCATCTCGTCAGCTGAAAGAGCATGAAAAGAATTATCCTACTCATGACTTGGAGTTGGCGGCAATAGTTTTTGCTCTCAAGATTTGGCTTCATTATCTTTATGATGTGGTGTGTGAAGTTTACACTGACCATAAAAGTTTGAAGCATTTATTTTCTCAGAAGAATCTCAACATGAGGCAGAGGCGTTGGCTTGAGCTAATTAGTGACAACCANTGTTTGGGTTAGGGTGTGTTCTTATGCAGGAAGGATGGGTTATTGCTTATGCATCTCGTCAGCTGAAAGAGCATGAAAAGAATTATCCTACTCATGACTTGGAGTTTGCGGCAATAGTTTGTGCTCTCAAGATTTGGCTTCATTATCTTTATGATGTGGTGTGTGAAGTTTACACTGACCATAAAAGTTTGAAGCATTTATTTTCTCAGAAGAATCTCAACATGAGGCAGAGGCATTGGCTTGAGCTAATTAGTGACAACCGNCATAAAAGTTTGAAGCATTTATTTTCTCAGAAGAATCTCAACATGAGGCAGAGGCGTTGGCTTGAGCTAATTAGTGACAACCAGTGTGAGATCAAGTATCATCCGGGTAAGGCAAATTTAGTCGCTGATGCACTGAGTCGGAAATCAGAATTTTTAGTTGAGGCAGAATCTTCAGGTGTGGACTCTCTTCTTGGTGGGATGAGAAGACTTCTTATTGAGAGTTCGCAGCAAGAAGAATTATTATCCTCAGTATTGGATGTCCGAGTTGTTGATTTTGAGGAATTAAAGACTCTTCAGAGAAAAGACCCGAAGCTGCTGAATATCAGGAAGAAAGTCAGGAAGTCTAAAGGACCTTCACATTTCAGTTTGGATAAGGATGGCATTCTCCGGTTTCAGAATCGTAGAGTTATTCCTCGAGATTCAGAATTTAAGGAGCGATTATTGGCTAAAGCTCATGTAGCTCCTTATTCAGTTCATCCTGGCAACATGAAGATGTATCGAGATTTGAAGAAAAATTTTTGGTGGGAAGGGATGAAGACTGATCTTGCCCTGTTCATTGAGAAGTGTGGCACTTGTCGCCAAATGAAAGCTGAACATCAAAGACCCGCTGGTAAGCTTCAATCATTTCCTATTCCTAAATGGAAGTGGGATGATATTACTATGGATTTTGTTGTGGGTTTGCCAAGGACTCCAAGAGGAAAGAATTCAATTTGGGTAATTGTGGACAGATTGACCAAGAGTGCTCAGTTCTTGCGTGTAAATAATGCTGACTCTTTGGGTAAATTAGCGCGGTTGTATATTAAGGAGATTGTGAGGTTGCATAGAGAACCCAAGAGTATTGTGTCGGACAGAGACCCGCGGTTCACGTTATGTTTTTGGAAGAGTTTACAGGCAGCACTAGGCACCAATTTGAAGTTCAATTTTGCTTATCACCCTCAGTCTGATGGTCAATCTGAGCATACTATTCAGACTTTGGAGGATATGCTAAGAGCGTGTATCATGAAATTTCAGCGAAGCTGGAAACATCATCTGCCGCTTATAGAGTTTTCTTATAATAATAGCTTCCATGCCTCCATACAGATGGCTCCGTATGAAGCGTTGTATGGAAGGAAGTGCAAATCACATTTGTGTTGGGATGAAGTCGGCGAGAGGAAATTAATTGGGCCTGAATTAATCCAAGAAATGCAAGAGCAGATCTTAATTATAAGAGCTAAAATGGCAGCAGCGCAGAGTTGACAGAAAAGCTATGCTGATTCAAGGAGAAGAGACTTGTCTTTTGAGGAAGGTGATTGAGTTTATCTCAAAGTCTCTCCTATGAAAAGCATTAAGCGCTTTGGAAAAAAAGGAAAGCTTAGCCCAAGGTATATTGGACCTTTTCAGATTTTGGAGAAGGTTGGGGCTGTTGCTTACAGAATTGCGTTGCCAGAGTATTTTAGAGAAGTTCATAATGTGTTCCATGTATCCTCGTTGAAGAAAAATTTTGGTCAGTAAGAGTCGCATTTTATCGATCCAGAACGCATTCAACTTCAACCTGACCTTAGTTATGAGGTTGCCCCGACGCAGATTGTGGATTGGAATGAGCAAAGGTTGAGGTCTAAGTCGATACCTTTGGTGAAGGTAGCTTGGGGTGATCCGTTGGTTCAAGATTTCTCTTGGGAAAGAGAAGCAGACTTGAGAGAGCAATACCCGTATTTGTTTGAATAAATGGCGGTATGTCTCTTAAGCCTACCTTTTTGTTGCATTTCATGCCTGTCTTAGCATTAATGTTTGACCCTACAATTTCGATGACGAAATTTATTTTAAGGGGGGGAGGTTGTAACACCTCGATTTTTACGTGCATTTTATTAAAGGGCTTTTTAATTTAATATTTGATTTTGAGCCATTTAATTTAATTTAAACGTGTTTAAGCGAGATTATTTTACGATTTTTAAATCGATAATTATTTTAATGTGCTTTCATAATTTTAATTAATGTTCTACAATTAAATTACTTTTTATTTTAAAGAGTGATTATTATTGGAGTTTAATATTTTATTTATTTAGTTTTAAGTTTAAACTGATTTATTAAATTTACTGTTTTAAAAATAATTATTTTGAAGATCAGTTGTAATTCGAAAGTTGTGAGGATTGAACCTCATTTCTTTTCCTCATCTTTTCTTTTCCTTTTTCCTTTTTCTCTTCTTTTTCTTTTTCTTTTTCTTTTTCTTTCTTTTTTCTTCTTTCTTCCTCTCTTTCCCGCGCATAGCCCGACCCTCTCTCTCAGCTCGACACACTCTCTCTCTCTCTCCTCTCTCACGTTCATTCGACCTTCTTCCTTACCGTCGCCGTTGCCGGCCGCCATGGTCGACACCGCTGGTGCCACTCGGTTCCCCAGCCACCGACGACCTTACCCTTCAATCTTCAGGCAGGCTAACGCTGCTAAGAGCCGTGTGAAGCCACGGGCTTCTCTTCACGGTTCCACCGCCGTCCGGCCACCATTGGCCACCATTTCTTCACCACTTCATCACCGGCACCTTGCCGTCCTAACCGACCCATTTTTGGCCCCAATCCATCGCTGGAGCCGCCCCTACAAACACCCACTCCGATTTGAATTTCGTGGCCTTAAACAGTCGTTTCGACCGCCACCCACGGCCAACCTTCGATACCATTAGTTTCACCGACCTCATTAGGCCTTACCCCATCAATTTCAAGTCTTCGTTTGACTCCATTGGAATTTAGGTACACTGTGTTTTCAGCCACAGTGTTTTTACACTGTGAAGTTGCTGTTTTGGTGCTTCCAGTTCCTCCGTGATCCTCCTAAAATTATTATCAAGTGCTGTAAGTATCTCTCCAAAAGACTTTTAAGACTTTAATATATTTTTGCGCTAACCTATTTTATAAACTGTGTTTTGGTTATCTAGTCATACTGATAACTGTTAGTTGTTGGTAAATGATTGCTTCCATGGCATTGTGCACACATGCGTGGGTGTGTGTGTTTTGAGAAAACTGTATTTAAGGTTTTTCAGGCGTGTGTGTATCACCCCTAAGCCGAGATAGGATATTATCTCAGTGGAACTCCTCTAGACACTCGGGAGTGGAATATACTGAGTGTCGTCCCCTAGGACTTTTGCCCGGGACTTGAACGGAATGGTAGCGCTCTCGATCCGACTCTGTGACTCCTAGGGTTGGCTGGGGTCAGAGAATGCTTGGCTATGTACGCTGTGGGAGCAGAACTAGGCATCACTCATGTATCACTTGCACGGTCGTTACCCATGGGATGAAGATTGAGAGCCAGAGTATGTGGATGGTCCCTAAGGGAGGCCATGGTGCATACGGTTAAAATTGAAATTAATGTAATTATTTCTGGATTTTATTTTGTGCCAAATGGTAATTTTTGGCATGTGTGGAAAAATTGTGACTTTCGAGAAATAGTGTTTTTCTCGGGTTTTACGCTTGGGTCATCATGTGCATGCATAGCGTTAGTTGTTTTAATATATTTATTGTCTTGGAGCATTTTGAATTTTACTTACCTGGGGTACCATCTTTTTGGTACTGTAGATTTTGCTGCAGGTTTTGAGGAGGCTGAGCCCGAGGATGCGGCTCCGCCTGAGGAGTAAGGTCATTGGCTATATTTTGTATTTGAAGATTATTGCCGCTTATGCTTATTATATTTTATTTGATTTGATGTTGTTTTGTAACAAAAATCGTATTATGTTGACATGTGGATTTTCAGTCCTTTGATATTGTATTAAACTCTAATACTTAATTATTTGACTTAACATTTTCGCTGTGTATTGTTTATTGTACACATGTTGCATTGCACACACTCAGCACATGTTGATGGGGTGCGTGACTGTGTCGTCATCATCCCGGTCTCTCAATTTCTGTGTGTGTCCGTACATGAAAGTTGGGGGCACCACAGGTCCACCCCTTGCGCTGGCACGATACTCACACAACAATATTAAAATTACTATGGCGACGTTGACATTGCTACCTCCTTTACTCACTTTGAAACCACTTGCTTTCTTCAAAGACTCTAACTCTGAAGAAACTCCAATGCGTACGATTTCAAAAGTGAGATTCCGTCCCTTGTCCAATTCCTTTTATAAATTGGGACCGTCAGGTATCCTTCTAACTCTAAGCATGCTTGAATAGGATCCCTTCAGTCTCAGCCATCCATATGTAGGATATAAAAGACTGACTGATGGGGGACAAGGCACGCACGTTCTTGAGGCTTTCCTTGTGCCCACTTCTTATTCCATCTCCGAATAAGGGTCTCCCACATGGTGCTGGACCATACCTATAACACTTTGTCCCCCTATGGTTAAGAACGATGTCATTTTTTATGATGCCTTTACACCAAGTGTTCAATGCAAAAGTAGAAAAAGCCTAATAGGTAAACTATGGATTAACCGCATGGTAGGCAAGAACATTGTGGAGGCAGCTATGGCAAAAATCTAGTGCCTCAGCAAACCAACTTTGGTGAAGGATGTAGGCAGCAATCTGTGTTTGTCTTCGCAAACCATGTGGATAAACAAAAAGTTGAGAGTGGAAAACCGTGGTCTTTCAACAACCATTTATCGGTATTGATCATGTTCGATGGCATTACTCCTATATATGAGTTGAAGTTTGATCATGCAGCATTTTGGGTCCAATTCCAAAATCTACCTCTATTTGGTATGAATAAAGAGTGTGGAGAACAACTGGGTGGCACGTTGGGGGCAGTGGAGGATGTTGAGGTAGATGAGGATGATGTGGGATGGGGGAGATGTCTGNGTAAGCTTCAATCATTTCCTATTCCTAAATGGAAGTGGGATGATATTACTATGGATTTTGTTGTGGGTTTGCCAAGGACTCCAAGAGGAAAGAATTCAATTTGGGTTATTGTGGACAGATTGACCAAGAGTGCTCAGTTCTTGCGTGTAAATAATGCTGACTCTTTGGGTAAATTAGCGCGGTTGTATATTAAGGAGATTGTGAGGTTGCATAGAGTACCCAAGAGTATTGTGTCGGACAGAGACCCGCGGTTCACGTCATGTTTTTGGAAGAGTTTACAGGCAGCACTAGGCACCAATTTGAAGTTCAATACTGCTTATCACCCTCAGACTGATGGTCAATCTGAGCATACTATTCAGACTTTGGAGGATATGCTAAGAGCGTGTATCATGAAATTTCAGCGAAGCTGGAAAAATCATCTGCCGCTTATAGAGTTTTCTTATAATAATAGCTTCCATGCCTCCATTCAGATAGCTCCGTATGAAGCGTTGTATGGAAGGAAGTGCAAATCACCTTTGTATTGGGATGAAGTCGGCGAGAGGAAATTAATTGGGCCTGAATTAATCCAAGAAATGCAAGAGCAGATCTTAATTATAAGAGCTAAAATGGCAGCAGCGCAGAGTTGACAGAAAAGCTATGCTGATTCAAGGAGAAGAGACTTGTCTTTTGAGGAAGGTGATTGAGTTTATCTCAAAGTCTCTCCTATGAAAAGCATTAAGCGCTTTGGAAAAAAAGGAAAGCTTAGCCCAAGGTATATTGGACCTTTTCAGATTTTGGAGAAGGTTGGGACTGTTGCTTACAGAATTGCGTTGCCAGAGTATTTTAGAGAAGTTCATAATGTGTTCCATGTATCCTCGTTGAAGAAAAATTTTGGTCAGCAAGAGTCGCATTTTATCGATCCAGAACGCATTCAACTTCAACCTGACCTTAGTTATGAGGTTGCCCCGACGCAGATTGTGGATTGGAATGAGCAAAGGTTGAGGTCTAAGTCGATACCTTTGGTGAAGGTAGCTTGGGGTGATCCGTTGGTTCAAGATTTCTCTTGGGAAAGAGAAGCAGACTTGAGAGAGCAATACCCGTATTTGTTTGAATAAATGGCGGTATGTCTCTTAAGCCTACCTTTTTGTTGCATTTCATGCCTGTCTTAGCATTAATGTTTGACCCTACAATTTCGATGACGAAATTTATTTTAAGGGGGGGAGGTTGTAACACCTCGATTTTTACGTGCATTTTATTAAAGGGTTTTTTAATTTAATATTTGATTTTGAGCCATTTAATTTAATTTAAACGTGTTTAAGCGAGATTATTTTACGATTTTTAAATCGATAATTATTTTAATGTGCTTTCATAATTTTAATTAATGTTCTACAATTAAATTACTTTTTATTTTAAAGAGTGATTATTATTGGAGTTTAATATTTTATTTATTTAGTTTTAAGTTTAAACTGATTTATTAAATTTACTGTTTTAAAAATAATTATTTTGAAGATCAGTTGTAATTCGAAAGTTGTGAGGATTGTACCTCATTTCTTTTCCTCATCTTTTCTTTTCCTTTTTCCTTTTTCTCTTCTTTTTCTTTTTCTTTTTCTTTTTCTTTCTTTTTTCTTCTTTCTTCCTCTCTTTCCCGCGCATAGCCCGACCCTCTCTCTCAGCTCGACACACTCTCTCTCTCTCTCCTCTCTCACGTTCATTCGACCTTCTTCCTTACCGTCGCCGTTGCCGGCCGCCATGGTCGACACCGCTGGTGCCACTCGGTTCCCCAGCCACCGACGACCTTACCCTTCAATCTTCAGGCAGGCTAACGCTGCCAAGAGCCGTGTGAAGCCACGGGCTTCTCTTCACCGTTCCACCTCCGTCCGGCCACCATTGGCCACCATTTCTTCACCACTTCATCACCGGCACCTTGCCGTCCTAACCGACCCATTTTTTGCCCCAATCCATCGCTGGAGCCGCCCCTACAAACACCCACTCTGATTTGAATTTCTTGGCCTTAAACAGTCGTTTCGACCGCCACCCACGGCCAACCTTCGATACCATTAGTTTCACCGACCTCATTAGGCCTTACCCCATCAATTTCAAGTCTTCGTTTGACTCCATTGGAATTTAGGTACACTGTGTTTTCAGCCACAGTGTTTTTACACTGTGGAGTTGCTGTTTTGGTGCTTCCAGTTCCTCCGTGATCCTCCTAAAATTATTATCAAGTGCTGTAAGTATCTCTCCAAAAGACTTTTAAGACTTTAATATATTTTTGCGCTAACCTATTTTATAAACTGTGTTTTGGTTATCTAGTCATACTGATAACTGTTAGTTGTTGGTAAATGATTGCTTCCATGGCATTGTGCACACATGCGTGGGTGTGTGTGTGTTTTGAGAAAACTGTATTTAAGGTTTTTCAGGCGTGTGTGTATCACCCCCAAGCCGAGATAGGATATTATCTCGGTGGAACTCCTCTAGACACTCGGGAGTGGAATATACTGAGTGTCGTCCCCTAGGACTTTTGCCCGGGACTTGAACGGAATGGTAGCGCTCTCGATCCGACTCTGTGACTCCTAGGGCTGGCTGGGGTCAGAGAATGCTTGGCTATGTACGCTGTGGGAGCAGAACTAGGCATCACTCATGTATCACTTGCACGGTCGTTACCCATGCGTGACCGTGTCGTCATCATCCCGATCTCTCAATTTCTGTGTGTGTCCGTACATAGAAGTTGGGGGCACCACAGGTCCACCCCTTGCGCTGGCACGATACTCACACAACAATATTAAAATTACTATGGCGACGTTGACATTGCTACCTCCTTTACTCACTTTGAAACCACTTGCTTTCTTCAAAGACTCCAACTCTAAAGAAACTCCAATGCGTACGATTTCAAAAGTGAGATTCCGTCCCTTGTCCAATTCCTTTTATAAATTGGGACCGTCAGGTATCCTTCTAACTCTAAGCATGCTTGAATAGGATCCCTTCAGTCTCAGCCATCCATATGTAGGATATAAAAGACTGACTGATGGGGGACAAGGCACGCACGTTCTTGAGGCTTTCCTTGTGCCCACTTCTTATTCCATCTCCGAATAAGGGTCTCCCACATGGTGCTGGACCATACCTATAACACTTTGTCCCCCTATGGTTAAGAACGATGTCATTTTTTATGATGCCTTTACACCAAGTGTTCAATGCAAAAGTAGAAAAAGCCTAATAGGTAAACTATGGGTTAACCGCATGGTAGGCAAGAACATTGTGGAGGCAGCTATGGCAAAAATCTAGTGCCTCAGCAAACCAACTTTGGTGAAGGATGTAGGCAGCAATCTGTGTTTGTCTTCGCAAACCATGTGGATAAACAAAAAGTTGAGAGTGGAAAACCGTGGTCTTTCAACAACCATTTATCGGTATTGATCATGTTCGATGGCATTACTCCTATATATGAGTTGAAGTTTGATCATGCAGCATTTTGGGTCCAATTCCAAAATCTACCTCTATTTGGTATGAATAAAGAGTGTGGAGAACAACTGGGTGGCACGTTGGGGGCAGTGGAGGATGTTGAGGTAGATGAGGATGATGTGGGATGGGGGAGATGTCTACGAGTTAAGGTTCTGCTAGATCTTAAGAAGCCTCTTGCACGAGGGCGCTATATCATAATGCAAGGGATGCAGCTATGGAGTCCATTAGAGCACAAAAAACTTCCAAGGTTCTACCTTACTTGTGGTCGAATCATCCATGAAAGGGTCAGTTGTAAGCTTTCGACAGATACTCACCATCAGTATGGATCCCAGTTATGTGCTAATCAGAGGAACAAGAGGATTTGGTCACGTATGGATACACAACAGGGCACTACTACACTCCAGGCGGAGGAGGAACTGGATAGGGTGGCTGAGGGAGGTGCAGGGACCAGTAATGCCTTGCATAGGTTGCCGCGGACCAATGTGGATGCTAATCTGTCACCAACAAACATGGATAGTAGGACAGTGTTCCCTGGGGGACAGAAAGTATTGGATGCTGGACTAAAAGGTGGAAAGGAGTCATTGACTTCTACAGTCAAAGATGACACCTTTCAAAAGCAAAGACCATAAAGGAAAGTCCATCCATTTACGCTTATCCAAATCTTGGGATTGAAGGTGTTAATTTACTGGTGGATCCACCTGTTGCATTCACTAGCCAAATATCTACTAAAACATCAAAAGCCCAGGATAAAAGTGGCCAATTCTCTACTGCAGTCCAACAAGTAAAACAGCACAAGGGACGAGCCCATCAACTTCCTAGTTCTCGAGAACAACAAACTTCTAAAGCATTGTCAAATGGGGAGGGACCAGCTAGGAAGCATATGGTGGAGGAGGTTAATGGGGAGAGGGTAATGCAAATTAAGGCCAAAAAAGGTAAGAACCCTTCTCAGTTGTCTGCAAAGAAAGGTTTTTCACAGGATGAAAACTTAGAATGTATTACAAATTATAATGTGGTATCGGCAGTAGTTGTGGAACAACCCTGCCGGAAGCCATGATCTTCCAAAGTTGGAATTCTTGTGGGCTTGGGAACCTACAAGGAATTCTTGCTCTTTCTGACTTTGTTAGAAAGGAAGGTCCCGAGGTATTGTTTCTTCAAGAAATAAGGCTACAAGCTCGAGTTTTTGATATATTGAAGTTAAGACTGGGTTTTAAAAACTATTTAGCAGTTAGTAGTGATGGTAGAAGAGGGGGAATTGCCTTACTCTGGAAACAACAAGTCCAAATGGATATCAAAAGCTACTCAAAGTACCATATTCATGCAAAGTTCAGTAAGGTGGATGATGAGAATGATTCTTGGTGGATATTGGCCTTTATGGGCAACCAGATGCAAGCAAGAGGCACAAGACTTGGTCCCTACTGAGAGCTCTCAAGGTACCTAGCAATGAGGGTCGGTTACGTATGGGAGATGTTAATGAGATTTTGAGTAATATAGAAAAATGTGGGGGAAGGCAAAGACCTGAAAGGATGTTAAGGGCATTTTGAGAGGTGATTGAGGAATGTCAACTTCATGATTTGGGATTTTATGGGAACCCCTTTACATGGTGTAACAGAAGAGAAGCTAGCCAGTGTATCAATGAGAGGTTAGATAGAGTTTTTGCAAATCTACAGTGGCATTCTTTGTATCTTATGGCTAAGGTGATGCATGGAGTAATCTCTTATTCTGACCACGTACCAATAATACTAAAATTGATTGAGGATGAGTAGAAAATAAAAAGAAGGAGATTATTTAAATTTGAGGGAATGTGGCTTGATGCACCAAATTGTCAACAAGTTATACAAGAGGCTTGGAGGGAGTTTTCTAGTAGGCAGAATATGGAAATTGTCATGAAAAAGATTGAGTTTTGTGGGGATAAACTGACTAAGTGGAATAAGACAAGGTTTGGTCAGGTACAACAAAAGTTGAATAGAGACAAAGAGGATCTTAAGTAAATTCATCATAATGATCCCTTAAGCAAACAAATTAAGGATATATCTGAAGCAAGAAGAGAGGTTCAGAAATGGTTAGCTAAAGGTGAGATTATGTGGAAACAGAGGTCGAAGGCAATGTGGTTAGCTAAGGGGGATAAGAACACAAAGTATTTCCATAACAAAGCTAATTAGAGAAAGAAGAAGAAGATCAAAGGTGTTAAAGATTCTACAGGTTGCTGGCAAGTGGAAGAAGGCAGGGACCAAACCATTTTGAACTACTTTAAGAATTTGTTTAAAGCTACAGACAGTGGAGACAACATGGAGTTTTTAGAGGGGCTGGCAGGTCGAGTATATTTGATATGGTGAACAAGTTGGACATACTTTTCATGGTTGAATAAGTGGTGGTGGCTTTAAAACAGATGCACCCTATTAAGGCTCCTGGGCCTAATGGCATGCCTCCTCTTTTCTACCAAAAGTACTGGTCTGAGGTGGGAAAGGATGTAGCAGATGCAATTCTTCATTCCCTTAACAGTGGCCTAAACCATACTTATGTTGTTTTGATCCCAAAGAAGCACAACCCTAAAATGGTTTATGCTTTCAAACCCATAAGTCTCTGCAATGTCTTTTATAAACTCATCTCAAAGGTACTAGCTAACAAATTAAAAGAGATCCTCCCAGCAATTATATCCCCAACCCAAACTGCCTTTGTAACTAGAAGGATGATAATTGATAATGTCTTGGTGGCCTATGAATTAGTGCATTTTATGAGAAGGAACAAGACAAGAAAGCATGGTTTTATGTCACTCAAACTTGATATGAGTAAGGCTTATGATAGGATTGAGTGGAATATCTTGGAGAAAGTTATGCAACAGATGGGTTTTCCTGCCAAATGGATTAGTTTGGTAATGTTGTGTGTTAAATCAGTCTCCTTTTCCATATTAGTTAATGGTGTTCCTAAAGGACCTTTAGTTCCAACCTGAGATTTGAGACAAGGAGACCCTATCTCCCCTTATCACTTTCTGTTATGCACTGAGGGCCTCATATCTCTCTTAAACCAAACAAATACTCGACAACAGATTGAGGGAATTAAAGTTTGTAGAGGGGCACCAAAACTAAAGCATCTCTTGTTTGTTGATGGCAATTTCCTTTTCTGTAAAGCCAATCAACAGACTAGAATACACATACTTCAGCAGCTAGAACTCTATAAGAAAGCCTCTGGCCAAAAAATCAATAGAGTAGAACCTCCATGGTTTTTCAATAGAAATGTACCCCCATATCAGTAGGTGGAAATCATGAACTTCTGGGGGGGCTTTTCTGTCCAGCAATATGACAAGTATTTAGGGCTTCCACCTATGGTTGGTAGAGGAAGATACCAAGCCTTCTCTTCTATCAAACATTGAGTATGGTCTAAGCTACAAGGATGGAAAGAAAAGCTGCTTTCTCAAGGAGGAAAGGAAGTCTTGCTAAAGGTTGTGGCTATGTCAATACCTACATATACAATGAGCTACTTTAAGCTACCAAAAATTCTCTGCCATGAGTTTGAGCAGATGATGGCAAATTTCTGGTGGGGATAGAAGAAAGAAGAGTCTAAAATTAAGTGGGTAAGTTGGCCGAAAATGTGTGAAGCAAAGGTTGTGGGAGGTTTGGGTTTCAAAAGGCTGCATATACTCAATATGGCTCTATTAGCCAAGCATGGATGGAGGGTCATGCAAGACTCATCTACTCTGTTACACAAAATCTTTAAAGCCAGATATTTCCCTACAACCAGTTTTAAACACTCTCTTTTAGGTTTTGCCCCCTCTTATGTTTGGAGGGGTATCTGTGAGTTGGAGATGGAAAAGGTATCAAGGTTTGGCCTAATTATTGGCTACCAAGTTATGGAGTACTGACTGCCCAATAAACTATTTTAGCTTCTCAGTTGTGGGACTTAACAGTTGACATCTTAATTGATGAAGATACCCGATGGTGGAATGTAGAAAAGGTGAGGAGAATGCTACCCGAGAGAGAGGCTAATGTTTTTCTTAACATGAGGCTTAACCCTAAGCCTATTCCAGATAATTAGCATAGGAGCATGGAAAGAATGGTGTGTCACTGTAAAAAGTGCTTATAAGTTCTTCTTTTCCCTGAGTCATAATAAACAGGTGGCTAAGAGGAGCAAAAATAGGTTTAGAAAAGTATGTGGAAACTTAATATCCCTCATCAAGTGAAGATATTTGCGTGGAGGGTGTGCAAGAATGGCCTGCCTACCTTGCTGAATCTAAAATTTCACTGTGTTCTTAAAGAAGCAAAATGTAACTGGTGCAAAGAGAGAGAGGAGGATTTAAATCATGCTCTATTTGACTGCCCTCTTATCAATAACAGCTGGCTCCATTACTTCCCTTTCCTGCAAGGATCATATAGAAGACTGAATTTTATGCAAAAGGTCGATGTAGTCATGAAGAGAAGGATTTCAGATGAATTGGAGAAACTCTTTCTTATAGCTTGGGCCATATGATATAGAAGGAACCAGAATTTGTATGCAAATAACCTGTTATCATTACAGCAGGTTATTGAACATGCACTAGCTATGAATGAGAACCATGTATCTGCTGCAACATCCAACAGGTCACGTGGGCATACACTTAGCAAATGGACAGCACCACCAATGGGGGTTTTAAAGCTCAATGTTGATTGGGCCATCTTTACTGCTCTTGGTAAATCAGGTGTTGGTATGGTGCCGCTCATCAGCAGGGCAAAGTTCTTTTTGTAGCAAGTAAACCAAAACTCACGGTTATTGATCCTTACGAAATAGAATTACTTACCATTCTAAGAGGGATACAACTATGCTTGCGTATGGGTATTATAGCCCTACAGATAAAAACTAATGCACTTCTTGTGGTGCAAGAGCTAAACAAGGAGGGGCTTTCTACATCTTGTTGGGGTATATCTTGTCCATGAAATCAAGAGGATGCTGTAGAGAGGGCCAACCTGGTCAATCCATCACAAAGGGCAGGAAGCAAATGGTGTAGTACATTTGTTGGCTAGATTTTCATGGAATTTAGATGAGTTAGCAACTTGGTGGGAAGTGATTCCCAAATGTATTGAAAATGCTATTTGGATTGACATTTTTGTGTAACACTATCTTTTGATGAAAATGAATCTATTTTACTATAATAATAATAAAGAACGATGTCATTTTTAGAAATCTCATCGGAAATAGTGTGCTACTACTAAACTTAACTTAAATTTTAATTTCTTAAAGAAGCACCAAATAGAAATATTCCTTATAATAAATAGTCGTTCTGTATTAAAATATTGAAATCATAAAGTGCACGAAAATATTTATAAAAATTTCTCGAATATTGTATTATAAAAATCATAACTTAAAATATTTGTACATGATCTAGGCCTCGAAACCCCTCCTTGGGCCAAGTCTCATCCTGCATCTCTTTCTTCATAAATATTCTTATTTGGGGTGGTTTAAAAATATAAAAAAACTAAAATGAGTTGAAGATTTAGTAAGAAACCCATAACATAAACATACTTAAGATAAGTTTTTTCATAAAATATTTCATTGCTTAAAACTTAAAACCATGACTATTCATGCATATAATTATGATATGTATGACTTATTTAACTTATTTAACTTTTCTTACTAGCCCACACACTTAACCCTGTGTGCAAAGTTGTGCATTGGTCCCATATCTTATGCTACAATGGGAACCGCTAATAGTATTATAGCATACTATAGTGGACAACGCTTAGCTTTGTGGCTTGCACATCCACCCACAAATTCGCATTGGTACCATAGATCCAAATGACCATCTTATCAGTTGTTCTGGGGTTTTACACTTAATCTTATGAAAACTTACATGTTTAATGCAACGTGAGATGCATAATACATATAGAACTACAATATACAGAATGAAACATGATCATGAATCATGATAAATGACGTGCTTGAATCTATCTTGACATGTGTTGTACATAAACATTGGCTTCTAAAGAACTGACTTTAATAATAATATATATAACTAGTTAACATATACTAATAATAATTTATGATCAAGCTACTTACCTCATAACTCTTTTCAGTATTTTTGGGCATGAAATCAATCACCTATAAAATAGGCACATAATTTGCATAAATCTCTAATTAAATACGTATTTTGAAATTAAAATCTAAAATACTAAAATAACCTATATATCCTAAAAATACTAAATCCTCGAAACCCTAAAATCCCGTCACTCCCCAAATACTTTGATTTTCACATAATCGTACAATTAAACCTTACAAATATTTTCATATCTAAATGTCTATTTTCTCAATTTTATTGTACAGAATCATCCTAAATAATACATCATATGGTTAATACTAACTAGGCATGGGTATTATTTGTAACTTGGTTATCCAATGAGGGAATAGAGAGAGAGAGGATAAGTTACAACATTGAGATGAGGGAAAAATAATGTGCAGAGAGAGAGAGTTACGTTGGTGGAGAGGGTGTTACATGAACTAAAGGGAGGGACTGAAAGATAGAGGAGTTTTTAGAGAGAGAGAGAGAAAGAGAGAGCCTTACTGAGGGATCTTACATCGATGGAGGATGAGTGTGCAATGGGTTGTCCATGGAGGTACCAAACGCGGTTGAGCTCTCCTTAGAAGAAAGCCACTTACTTCCAACATGAGGCTTCTGTCACTATGGGGCTGAGTAGATGAGCTGGGCATTACTTTTTTTTTAGTAAAGAGCCGGTAACCACTCTCATAGCAGCCCCATCCCAAGTTTATTAATGTACCCTCACTTATAGTGGAGGAAAACTGTGGTTATAAATCATTCACCTTAGGGTTTACATAAAATGAAGAACTAATACCAAAACCCAGGTGATAAAAAATTACCAAGATAATAATATAACAAAATGTATAACGTAATAAGGAACAAAAATTACAACCGTAAATAAGGAAGTCCCCAAAAATCCATACGTAATAAGCCTTGAAGAATTCCCTTCCCAATGTCAGGATCTGTAAAATACTTACATTGATTAAAAGCACCTTCTTTAGCTAGATAGTCCGCAACCATATTGGCTTCTCTAAAAATATGATGAATAGAACAATTTAACTCAGAAAACAAACTTTTTAGATCATCCCAATAATCCCACAAATACAATGCATTTACGGACCTAGATGAACTGGGCATGCTAGGGTGCTGCAGAGTGTCTTCAACTGTGTCATTTCTTCTGTTTTTGGGTGCAAAAACAAAGTATTTTGTTTAAATGTGGAGGGAGTATGGTGCTTCACAGTGCAATGGTGTGGGTCTTCATGGTGGATGCTGAAACGTGCTACAATTGCTAAGGGTAGTGGCATGGAGCTGTTGTTGTCCGAATGCATAGCATTTGGCTTGGAGGTGGGACTGGTTGAAGTGCCGTAAGTGGGATCTCATGGATGCTGCATCGGTATCGTGAGGGTTGTTTGGACAATGGACTTGAATGGGCTAGCCACTCGTTCGTGGGTCTGGTTCACGATGGTTTGAGGAAGGGAAGGGAGGCTGTTTTCATGTAGTGATGGGCTGCAACTGTGACATGGCTGGAGGTTGTCAGGGGAGGTTTGTAATGATGATGCAATGACAATGAATAAATATTGAGAAGGAAGGTTGTAGTGGCTTGAAGAGGGAAGATATATATATAAATTAGGAAGAGATGTCCAATGACGTATTCAGCTCGAAGTCGACCACTCACTTCATAGAATTAAACTCGGTCAGTGGCTAAGGTTCTAATAACCGGAAGAGTTCCATATGAAAAATGGTAGTGCATTTCAAAGGAAACTCAGTTAGTGATCAACAAAATAAGAGAGTTTGAAGTTTAAAAAGAAATAAGATAGGATTGGGAGTGATTGAGACTGTGTAGGAGACCTCAATCAATGATGATTACAATGAGAAAAATTCTAATGATCGATCCACTACCATCGATTACCACCAACACCACCATCATGGCTCCATGTCCATTAACCACTTCCACTATATGTCTCAGCCATCTAGGCTTGTTGGAGTATCTCCTAAACCGCCTCAAACCACGTGGAACTAGGGTTACAAACCCTAACCCTCTCGGCCTCATCTTTTCCTTGTGTGTTTTCTGTTTACCTTAGATAAATACTCATTCCTTCACTAGATGCATTAAAACCATAAGCATATCATGGCATATTTTTATAAACCAAAAAGCAGAGATGGTTCACTTGGAACTAGGGTTAAACCAACACATACAACCCTTAAACCAAGCAAGTATTGCTCGATGAATGTTGCACCTAGCAAGCCAATGATTGGTAAGCAATGTACCAAGTAAACATAGTGATAGGCGATGAATAGTGACAACCAAAGGACTTGGATATCTTGAGAAGTCAAACATGAAGCATATCACGCATAATTTTTAACAATTAAGAAAGTTTACACATTGATTAAACTATTATAGGTTCAGATTAAAGATTTCGAGACACACACGATAAGCTTCAACTTCACAAGGTCCAAGGTAAGGAATTATGATCATGTTCTTCTACACATCACTTTATAGTAAACTGTAAAGTATTTTTTCAAAAGTATATATGTAGTAACTGTTTTAGAAGAAGTATATATATATATGTATATGTATTAGCCCTTCATTGATAGCCCTTTTCACTATCCTTATTTATGATTAACAATATTATATGATTTTTAGAACTGCAAGACTTATTATGTATGAGAGAATACTATATAGTATGGCTATCTATTTTTTTTTTTTAAAACAATGAAAGGTAAGGCAAGATTAAAAAAAAAATGAAATAAATGGTATAATTGCATGTGTTTGATGAGGTTAATGAACTTGCCATATAAGTATGAGGATGGTGCCTTTAGGTTCGGACGAATGGCGACATTAGAATGCATCCGTAGCTGTACACTTAGTGATGACATATTCTTGAGATTCGAAGGGGTTAACCTTAACACAAGGGGGATAACAGTGTATAAACGATCACTAAGGATGAGGTTAAGGTAACAAAAGAAAGTTAATGGCTAAGGTTGCATAAAGAACTGCTTTATTTTCTTTATACTCTGAGGTAAATGTTTTATGTATGCTTAAAGGTAAGTCTTTCAAATAACAATAATATTAAATGAAAAATCATATGTATACTGCATGATGTGGTTCTTTATCTTGCAAGTCTTTACAAGTTTTAGAGGGATGGGGTGTTACAACACCCTCCACACCATTGACATAGTTGGATAATTTTTAAGAATTTAATTATATCAAATTAACAATATAATGGTGTGTCCTCCACAACGGCTTGCAAGATAATTTAAATTTAGACTTTTCTTACAAAACAATTGTTGCCAAATAGGCTGGAGGGCATGTCCTTCACACCAACATGCAAGTAGAAGTATTGTAATTTTTTTTTTTTTTTATAAATAAATGAATAGATCTCTTTGTTTGATATTTTTTATAATGAGTTATTTTATTCTCAAGTCAGCTATGTAGAACACATCATTCATATTACTTAAATGGTAAGATTAGATTTGTAAGATTCAAATTTTAAAATTTATCTTCTAAATCAAATTGTAGCATGTAAGCACTTTATTAGGTTTGCTCAACACATCAGCTTGAAAATAAAAATTTTCTTTTATAAAATATAGCTAAAATTTGTTTAAGAGTCTTCCTACTTGCAAACTGATTGAAATGATACTGATATTACCATCTTCTGATGCATCATCTAATGATGTTGCAATATTTAATTTGTATTTGCAAAACTTATGTTTCTAAATTTATCTTACAAATATAATCATATCATATTACCAGTACAAATAGCACTGTTAATCCAGGTTCTGACCCGGGAACCTGAGTGTACCCGGATCGGAGCTAGGATTTGAAATCCGGGTTGGAACCCGGCCCAGGTTGGAACCCGGGTTTTTGAAACCCGAAAATTCGGGTTATGGGATTTACCATTTTTTTTCCAGAAGCTTTTTTATTATTAATTAGACTTGAAAGATTTTGTCTCCATTTAGAATTTCAAATCATATTCTCAATAAAAAATCAATATAAATCTCTTTCATCCTTCTTAATACAACATAAGCCTATAAACAATTAATTAACTTTTTAACTAAATGCATGTAAATATATATATCAATATTCATCATGTAAAATGCATGCAACATACATGATACTATCCACTACATATTACATTGTTTGAACTAATTTGCTAAGAATATTACAAAACACATACGTTACTTTAATCAAACTCTAATACACAACAAATTGTTCGCGAAAAATCAAAAAAAAAAAATCATCAATTAGATTTCAAGTTTCAAACTTACCTTCAAGGTCCATCGACTATATGTATTCTTCCAACTCCCGAATGTTGATAGGTTTGGTCATTAACCAATTTTGGGTGCAAATGAGGGCTTTCACAGTTTCTGGAGACAATGAACTCCTAAAAGGATCCAATATGCATCCTCCAGTATTGAATGTAGACTCTGAGGCAACAGTAGAAATGGGGGTGGCTAACACATCACGTGCTACCACAGCAAAGACAGGATAATTGGTGGCATTAACTCTCCACCAATCTAAGATATCAAAACTGAGAGAGTCATTTACACACGTCTCAGAAAAATATCTCTCTAGCTCCGATCTAAACTCCATAACACTCCGCTCCTCAAGGAATTTGGTGAACATGATCTTAAATTTAGTTGGAGGTGGTGTTGGGTCATTAGAACTCCCCCCACTAATAGTGTTTTGCCTCCCTTGAGCCACATTAGAACTCCCTCCACTAGCCACACGAAATGTGTTATACTGCTCGATCAAGCGGCCTAAAAGGAGTTTAACATTGTCTTCTATCTTATCTGGCAACTCATACCCTTTGCACTTTTGCAACCAAAACTTCATTGCCATCATTTTGTATTGTGGATCAAGCACAAAAGCAACATATATCATCAAGTTGAACCTATTTGTGCTACCCCAATACTTGTCATACTTACTTCTCATATTTATGCCCATAGTACTAGTGATAATATCACTACTCAAGCACATATCATTTACTGTATCTTCAATTGTGCAAAGTTGCTCAAAATATACATTAGCTGTCATATACAAAGAACTAGAAATGCTCAATGTAATATCATAAAATATTTTTAGCAACTTTACAAAAATCCATGCATTTTTCCAATCATCACTAGTGGGGTTCACAAATTGTTCATCTACAAAAACAAATTGTTCAAATGCTTGTTTATGTTTTTCAGCAGTACTCAACATCAAATATGTGGAGTTCCATCTAGTAGGAACATCCAAGCTAATCATTCTCCCACTGATTTTTCCTTTGCCACACAAGCATTGAACTTAGCAAATCTTGACGGTGAAGATTTCACATACCTGACGGCATCCCTAATCTTTGTTATAAATTCATAAACATCCTTCAAGCCCTCCATAACAATCAGATTCAATATATGGGCAGTACACCGCATATGAAGAAATTCACCACTCAATATAGTACAATCATTATCCTTTATTCTTCTCCTCATGTAATCAATAGCAACATCATTTGAGGAGGCATTGTCAACTGTGATGGTCAAAATCTTATCAACACCCCATTCATGCAATCCCAATTCTAACACCCTCCCAATAGTTTCGCCCCTATGGTCAGGAATTTGGCAAAACTTATGTATTTTTTTATACAATCTCCAATTGCAATCAATAAAATGTGCAGTAATACACATGTAGTTCATATTTTGCACCGACATCCAGGTATCGGTGGTAAGACAAATTCTTTGACCATCCAACAATTTCTTTAATTGTATCGTCTCTTTGTTGTACAGTTTTATACAATCATCTTTTAAAGTGATTCGAGATGATAAAGTAAATCGAAACTCCAAATCAATCACGAACTCAAGAAACCCTTCGTGCTCCACTATTCTAAAAGGTAATTCACACCTAATAAAAAACTTAGCGGTTGACACCCTAAGTTTTTCAGCATCATACTTTACTATACCTTGTGGGCTACACACTCTTCCCTCCGCATCCCTCTTAACACTAGATGATTGACTTTTTTCACTTCCTTTATGTCTAAGAGGGGAAGTTTCACATGCATTCTGGAGGTGGTGTAGCATAGATGAAGTGTCATTCTTGTAGTGGCAACTTTATACCTTAGCCCAATAATTGCACTAAACTTTTGGGTTATCGTGGTCAATAGGTTGCACTTTAGTAAAGTGTTCCCAAACTATCGATTGGTTACTAGTTGTTTTTTTTTTTATTTCTTAGGTAAAGGTGGGATGGAATGGGTAGTCCGTTGTGTATATGTGGATGAATGAGTTGGAAAACTCCCATGCTCCTCCACATCCACTGGAATATACAAAGAGTCACCACCAACCCCTTGGGTTGTACCGACATTACAACTCACAGAATCTTCTTCCACCTGTTATTGAGTAATAAAAAACACCAAACATAATATAATAAATAATCAAACACTAACAGCATAAAAGATGCAGGGAATTATATTAAAGGAAGAAAGTTCTAATTAGGTAGAAAAATGGTTTGTGCTTAAATGAAATAAATAATCCCAAACATATATACTGCTACAATTTATCTTAATAGCCTATTCCAATATATTTGTAGTTCCAAATGTCATGGGCTATTCAAACACAACTTGAGCATTTAATTAGTCAATATTTTAACTTGAAAAATGCCAACATAGATATTAGTAAAAGAAATCTGTCAGTCTTTGCATGAATTGCATGTTTCAAGATAAATTGTAGCTCCTGCAATTAATTTTGGTTCACATTGTCTAGATGACTAATTTACATGCCGGCCTAAAACTGTATAAATCATTTCTATTTGCTTATATATATGCTAGTTTTGCACATGCACTAATTTTAAAAGAGTGCCAAGAGTTTTAGGCTGAAATGGTATCCCAAATGCAGCCAGTACTGCCTGCCACCTTTCGCTTTCGATCATGTGAAGTGATCATACACATGCAGGCACATAAAAAAATCGAAATGAAAAATGAGTTATTGTGTGGAAAAACATGCACACAAGACAAATATACAATTCTTTGGACCAAGAGGCCAGAGTAGATTAAAAACAAGTTAGTTATGTTTAAACAAACCTGGATTATAACATAGGATTGTGCTTATTTCTTTTAATAAATATCCAAAGATATCTGAGCACTTAATCTTTGTTGCATGTTCATATGATTAGAACCATATAACGGTTTAACCAGGATGAGGTAATGTATTTAGTACTGCTGCAGTGCCTATCAGTAGGGAGGTGACAATTAATTTCTCCCTTCACTACTTCCTTTCTATCTGTAAATCAGGAACATCAAACTACTTCATCTAATGCAGGCTAGAGAATAACCACAATTTCTCTCTTCCTTCTTTTTTTTTTATGCAATATATTTAAAAAGATTTTATAGCTTATGACGTTGGGTAGTGCTTCAAAAGATCTATCTGTTTTGCAACACAAAGTAAACAAGCAATTTGAACCATAAATATAAACTATGACAAAGAGAACAAAGCAACCCACCAAGTTTTGAATAGGCAATACGAGCATATAAATCAATCAAAACTACTTGAGCAGAAGAGGAAACATCATCCATTGGATAATAAAAGATACTCAAATAGTTTTCAACCCAAACCTAGATCAGGCCAAGTCTTAGACTAACGATTGTGAACAACAGACCCAAAAATCCAATGTAGAGAGAGAGAAGAAGATAGAGATAGAGAGAGAGACTCACGGGAAAGGACTTGGGGAAAGGCCGACGGCGACGGAGATGTGGCGGTGGCGAGAAGGCACGAACTTAGGGTTTTCGTTTAGCCAGCTTAACGCGTAGAGAGAGAGAGAGAGAGAGAGAGAGAGAGAGAGAGAGAGAGAGAGTTGCACGGGGGGGTTTGGTTTAGGAAACGTAAAAAGACCGAGTATCGAGGTTAAAACCCGGTACCCGGATTTGTAACCCGCATTCGGACTGGACAGGTCTGGGTTTTTCAACTTGAGTTCCGGCCCGGGTTTGATCCGAGCCGAAACCCGGAACCGGATCCCAATTTTTCCGGTTCCGGACCGGGTCCGGAAAAAACCCGGCTCATTTGAACAGTCTTAAGTACAAAAGGACTACTCTTGAAGCCAACTTGCAAATAATTTTTTTTTTTTGCTAAGAGTACTTCTACATACAAGCCAATACGAGGAACACACCATCTAATTACTAATATGGCAGAACGTGATTTGCAAAAAATTGATTTTAAACTTTTTAACAAATCAAATTTTACTGTATCATATGTAAGCAGTGTGTGTTATACCCATATGCTTGCAAGTGGAGTTTTTCTTTAACTAAATATAATTTGTAAGAGTTATTATATTCTTAAGTTAATGTGTAGAACATATTATTCAAATTATGCCATGTAAATACATTACTATATATGTTTTATATACCAACTTTAGAATATAAATTTTCTAATTTATAAAAAATCATTCAAAAAGGAAAAAAGAAATCCTAAATGATCTCGGCACGAGACCGCAACCCAAGTCTTAGGTTATGTTTGGGAGCAAAGATGAGAAATCTCATCTTTATCTCATCTCATCTCATCATTACATCTTTTTCAAATTCTCATATAAAATATAATAAACAATTCAACTTTTTTAAATTCTAATTCAATTTTTTCAAATCTCAAAACAATAATAATATTAAAAAATAATATTTTAAACTTTCATCTTAACACTAGACATAAAATTTTAAAAAATTTTCATCTTATCTCAATATCCAAACCTAACCTTATTAGATAGTAAAATTTTAAATAGAAGTCTAACGCTACATATCTCCGCATAGCTAATATTTAATTTGTTATTTTTTCTCATCTATCTTAATAATTAAATATATGTGTTTAAATAAAAGAATAAAATTGATAAATCATATATCAATTAAGTGAAAATATATAGTATAAAGCTTCCTTATAGAATAACTCCTTCGTCGATATATTATAAAGAAAAATTCCATGCATTATTTTTATTTTACACACTATATATAATTTTTTTTTTCTTATCAAATATGTGATATTTGGATGATGGATATAAGAAATATTTTATGAAGCATTAAATTTAAAAAAATTAAAAAATAAATAAAAATAAATGTGATACTTGTAAAAAAATTTGGTTAAAAAAAACTCAATTATAAAATCATAGATTCGTAGCGTCCATTAAACGCTGATCTCGCATTATTATCCAAAAGAAAACCCGACCGCCACACCCCCAGAATCCAACGGTCCATAGCCAATTGGGGACCACCATGAAACCCTAGAAAGAGCATGTGCGGCAATGAGCGAGAGACCAATATTTACACGCATCCATCCATATATATAATCTTCATCGTCCTCTCCGCCTCACTCCGTGGCTCTTCTGCTGAAAATCCGAGTCTCTGAATCGAATTGAGCTGGTGTATTGCGAGAGAGCGAGTCGGAGGTATAAAAGAAAAAAACCATGTCGGACAGTGAGGAGCACCATTTCGAGTCCAAGGCCGATGCCGGAGCCTCCAAGACCTATCCCCAACAGGCCGGTACCATTCGTAAGAACGGCTACATCGTCATCAAGGCCCGCCCTTGCAAGGTTTTGCCCCTTTTTTGTATCGTTTTTTTTTTGTTTCGTTGCAAACTAATTTTACAGGAAAGCATATCTTGTAAAATCAATTAGCCATGGACCGTTGTGAAATTCAATTTGATAGATAAGCCGTCTTATTCATGTTGAAAAATCAATCACGGAAAAAAAAATGTTTTTAACCGAATTCTATGATTTAGGTTTGATTTCTGGACTGGATGTATGTACATGTATGTTTCTTTGAGATCTCGATGGTTGCTTTGTAGTCTATACTTTAAGCAGATCTAGGTCAGAGTTGTGATATGAGAACCCGAGAAAATCTCCTTTTTTTTGAAGATTTCATTCCGACTTTGATTTCACGGCCTCCGATTGAATTGTTACAATGTCATTTTCACGCGTTTAATTTGGATCTGATCCGTTTGGGTGCCCCAAATGTTAAAAATGTTCATTTAACATAATTTTTATCTGGTTATTTTCCTCTTACTACTAGCTGCTTTTTTCTTCTTGAAGTTCTGATTAGATTAGAGTTTCTGTCGAGTATTTTGGTTTCCCATTGGAGTTGATGTGGGTGCTGAATTTCTTTTTCGTCCATGCCGTTATCTTTTGTGCTAGAGCTGGTGACTTGTGTTCCACACATTCGGAAGTAAAACAGTCAGTTTAGTTAAAATTATTAGTCGGATTAATGTTTACAACTCAAAATCCTCAGGTCATCTTTATCACGTATTATGATCTAAGTAATGGGTCATAAACCTCTAAAACCTGTGATGAGAAAACTTTCAGTCGGATGTGGTGCTCTTCCCATTTTGCACCCACCAATAAGGTGACGACATGTTAGAAACTTACATGTCGCCCGTCTCTTGTGCCACTGTTGCTCTTCGGAGAAATGCAAGCTACCTTCATTGAATGCTTCTAGGAGAGAGAGAAAGAGAGAAACCCTAAAGAGGACTCTCCTTGTTTCTATAATTACCAGTTTTAAGAGTATAGAAGCTAACAATGTGCAAGAACTACTTCTGGCTACATCCATCCTTAGTCTGAATCTCGGTTCTGAGGTTGCTGTTTGTTCTACTCAGGGTTTTCAGTTTCTTGTCTATTTCTTATTTGCCTTTTTTGAAACAAAGTTTTTTGAATATGAAACCTTTGTATGCTCTGTTATGGAGTATTGATAGACCCGTATTCAATAAGCCAATGCTTTGGATTACAAAAGATGAAGGCAACATGGTAATGTGCGCGGATATCAAATTCAATGGGTCAACATGTCTGCTTACTCTGATGCTTTTCTTGGCTCTGACTCGTGGCTTGGTTGCTATTCGTATCTCTACTTCTTTCTCTTTTTCCTTTCTTGCCTCGTCAAAACAAAATTTTCCCTCCATTATCTTCATCATTGCTTGTGGTTTTTCTATTAACAGGAAAATTAAGGGCTCGTTTGGACATTTGAAGTATCTCATAATTCTATGAATAGTAGTGAAATAGTATGAGTTAAGATGTTTTATTGGGTTATGGAAAATGAGAGAAAAAATAAATAAAAATGTTTTAAATTAAAAAAATTGTTTGAATATATTTTTTTAATATTATTTTTATTTTGAAGTTTGAAAAAGTTGTGTTAATTTTTGTTTTTTGTTTTTTTTTTTAAGTTTGTAAAACTTGTAATGATTGGAATATGATTAGATGAAGAAGTTGAAAGTTTGAAATTGGAAAGTGTTGTGTTTGAGTGATGTTTGGGAAGGAAATTGTGATAAGTTTTAGAAGTTTTGAGAATTTCTCATCTCATATCATTACCCAAACATACCCGAAGTTTTGAAAAAAAAAAGCTTTTGATAATTTTCCATTCATGCATTTACGGTGATCTAAAAAAGAATACTGTCAGTTCATCTTTATTTTGCTATGTTTCCTATTTGGTTGCTGATTCATTGAAGGAAATGTCATAATTATACATATTCCGAAACCTATAGTTTTCAACCTATTTTTGCCTTAAAGAAGAAAGAGGGAGACACGATAAGAGAAATATTGTGACCGGATTCAGGCACTGGAGTCGCGGAGCAGGCGGTCGGCATGCCAAGAGTGGTGTAGCAGCAGTCTCATTCAGTTTGGTCCGAAGCCATTTGTGGGTTTAACACATTTGGACTTCATTTGGAAGTATTATCGTGCGGCACCAGTCATTTGGACACCAGCCTCCCATTGGATGGTGTAAAGCCTTGCTCTACACCACGTCCGAACCAAAGATGAACTCATCAGTGATATTGGATACAGAGATATAAGCATTTCTTCGTCTGTTACCATAGGATTTTTTTTTAGTTTTTTGATCTGGTTGTATTCAAAAGTTTTAACGTTATTTTATATCAATGATGACTGGATGGTATCTTGGTCAATAAACTTGGAAGGGAGCTATAGGTTCCTACAATATGGCCCCATGCACCAGTTTAGTAATTAATATTGATGAAAACTTGGGAGTCGTGTTACATTGAGGCATGATGAATTCTCATGGTGGCTTTATGAGCTGATGTATAATGAATGTTTCTTGTGACAGGTAGTTGAAGTTTCCACCTCCAAGACTGGCAAGCATGGTCATGCAAAGTGCCACTTCGTCGGGATTGATATTTTCACTGGCAAGAAACTTGAAGATATTGTGCCATCTTCCCATAACTGTGATGTATGCAATAATTTTATTTATATTCTTATTTTCTCCAAATTTGATGAAATCCCTTTAATTGTTATAGAATATGTTCTGTATGGTAAAATGTTTTTCTATTTGTACACAGGTTCCCCATGTTAATCGTACTGACTACCAGCTGATTGATATCTCCGAGGATGGATTTGTACGTTTTTTTTTTTTTTTTTTTTTAATCTTTGATTATTACTTTTCTTAACTCATTTTTCTTTGAAGTTTGGTCATTTGATTATTTAAATGCTGTTTAGGTGAGTTTGCTGACTGAAAATGGGAACACAAAGGATGATCTGAAACTGCCGACCGATGACAATTTGTTGACCCAGGTTTGTCCGAGTTACATTTCAATTCCTAAGATTAATCTTGTACTGTTTCATCTTATTTTTCACGGCATGGCAACGTGAACGGGCAAATTTACTGCCATTTGTTACATTTTGTCGTATTGTTTTCTCCCTAATTGCTTTCTGATGGGTGCATGCCCCTAGAAGGTGAAGATTTGTTTTGTTTCGTAGTGTCTTCTATATGTTCTACCTCACATTCTGTTTATTCCTATTGGTGATTGACAGCATTTCTCAAATATAATTTGTATGTGCAGATCAAGGATGGGTTTGCCGATGGCAAGGACCTGGTTGTCAGTGTTATGTCCGCAATGGGAGAGGAGCAGATTTGTGCTCTGAAGGACATTGGCCCCAAGTAGTTTATTTATAATAATTCGAGGGCTGCTGTTGCAAATTTAGCGGAAAGAATTTTCTTGAGCCTTCTATAGCTTGCTTTCCTTACCGACTCTGGATATACTTGGTGGTTGCACGGATGGAGTTCTGTGGCTCAGGAAGGTCTTATTATCGTTTTATGTTATGTTATGTGATGTTTGTTTTTTACAGACCGCTTTCAGCACCTGGATTGCTTCCCCCCCCAACGCCAAAAAAAAAAAAAAAAAAGTGTTTGGTTCTTTGTTGATGGGAATGTAAAAGGACATAGAAATGATAAGTGCTAACGTGCAGAGAAGGATGCTCGTATAAGAGGTCCAATGAAATGTGATCGTAGAACACTTATTCCAGAAAATTATTTGCATTTTAGGTGTAAATTGTTTGCTTCAATAATGCTCAAAATTGAAGTAAATTATTTGCATTTGTAAGCTTGGGATGAGTCAAATATCTAGACAGCTGGGCTTTGATATTCGTACAAAGGAGTTCATTTCTTATTGTCTCTATATCTAGTTCTCTTTTAATGCTCTAATATTTGGTTAGATCATTAAAATAATATTTTTTTTAAAATTAGTTTTTGTAATATATTTAATATATCCAATGGTCCTATTTTCGAAATTCCTCTTCCCTTGTTTTGTGCATCATTAAACAGAAACACAAGAGAGCAAGAATACAAAGATCAAACAGCCCAACCAAAAATGTTGGAGATCAAAAGTATAACATTGCACTCATTTGAAGGTATCTGTATTTATTTCAAAGCAAGCATAATATATATATATATATATTAAATAGGCACAAAATACAAGAGTCAAAAGGGTGCAGACTCTAATAATCACTCTAGATCAATTAATACAACACGAAAAAAAAAAAGAAAAAAGGACTCGGAGCTAATGACTTAGTACCACCCAATAAGAAGCCACTTGAAGCAGTTTTGTTGCAATCTGAAAATTGGGTTGCGATAATATGACCAAAAACTGTAGTAGATTGTCTAGTGTTGCACTTTGCTGGTCCAGATTGGTTGTAGGAAACTCTCACTCTCTTTCTCATGATCTTTGATTAGGTTAAGCAGAAATATAAGACAATAGCAACCGGAAGTTCGAAACATTGGTGAACAACCGTCAGTAGTTGTGAAAGGGCATGAGAATCACACGCCATTGTTGGAGAAAGGAAGTTGGATTGTGGCGGCAAAAAGCACAGCGTGGCATGGCGGTGCGTGGATCTCATGCATGCCTTAGGCCGCAGATGAAATTCACATGCCACTCCTATGATGATATTCTTTTAGAAGCCGAAGAATAGGCAGCTAAGGAGTCTTGTGGCATAGCACGTGATAGTCGTAGGTGGCTGAAAAGTAGTAAATTGGCCCATCTTTGTGCTATGGTCGAAAAGCAATAATAATAATAAAAAAGTCGAAAAAAATTTGCTAGACAGCTCTGGAGAGTAGGAGGGAAGGATGAGCCGAAGCCCCACCCTCCTCTGGACGGAGAAGAGAGGATCTTTAAGAGATGGGTGGGGTTTTGGGAGAGAGAATATGCTATTGTGTGTATTGAAGTTTTCTACCTGTTGCATAATGCTTCAAGGCATGCAAATTAATTTCAAAGTTTCTCATTTAATATATTTAAATGTTACCGCACATCACTCATGTTTAGGAATAGTAATTCAAGCAATTATTGTGAGAAAGTCATCATCTAACATGGACCTTGACAAATTAAGGGCATGTTTGGAGACTTGGAGTGAATATGTTTGAGTGAGTTTTGTAAAAGATTGTTGGTCCAATTGTATATGTTTGGATGTATAAGTACGTTGATATGGTTTTAAGTTTTTATGAAGATTAAAGTAGTGGGTCCCATTGTGATAACCTGGTCTAAGCTAAGTCCTTACTTATTACTTTTCATTTTTCTATTTTGATCTAAATGGGATTGAGCCCAATGGTTTGATA
>QEOT01009534.1:0-11967 GCA_003123785.1 Pterocarya stenoptera
GCAGAAAAACGGGCCTAGGCCATCCAGCCAATACTTTTTTTTTAAAAAAGGCCTGGGCCGATTTCATAACCTAATGTTCAGTGTCCCAATTTTTTTTACACTACAAAAAGAAAATAAAGAAAGTGGCACACTTGGGTTTTAGACCAAGGACCATCTCATAAAACTAGGGGGTTGGGCGCGCCACTGGACTACGACCTTCTCTTGGTCTATGTGGAGTTTTTTAAATGTATTTATTATACATTTGCTCCTTATATATAAAAAAAAGTTCTTTTTTTTGCATGATTTATCTGTCTTAATACATGCTATTTTTTTTTACATGTTATTATATTCATGTGATCTTTTTTTAATATTTTAGATTAAATATGATTACATGTATATGTGAAATGAACATGTGAATATATCCTTATTTTATCAATTATGCTTGTTAGGCTTGTATATTTAGACATTAGCTTTCATTTTTTCTGAGTGATAAAATAGAAAGTTTCCACTAAATAGTCTTAGTTAATATTGTTAGTGTGAATAATAGATTGAAAAGATTACGGTGACCCTAGTAAGAACTGTAAATGCACTGTATAGTCAAAGGATTGCAATGAATTCAGTAAAAATTGTAAATGCATTGTTGAGGAAAAAAAAAAAAAAAGGAATGTAATAGTCTTGAAAGAACCATCATTGTAAACTGACCCAACATGTTACCGTAGTCTAAGTAGCTGTCTTTGTAGACTAGCCCAACAAGTTATTGTAATCTGAGTAGCTGTCCTTGTAAACTGGCCTAAAAGGTTACTTAAGTTTTAGTAGGATCTATCATTACGTGTGATGAGGGCTAGATGACTACTTAAAATAGTGGAAGTATGGTTGAAATTAAGAAGGTTTTGATCTCTTATATAATTTTAGATTTGCGCAAAAATTAGGTTAGAAATTAATAATTAGACATTATGCCACAATAAATGATTTTGAAGTCTAGCAAATTTTTTATCTTGCAACATATTTGTTTTATTTTTCTTCTAGCTTAGATGGATGGGCAGATTTCTTAGATATGTATATAATATCCCATTTGCTTATTTTGTAGTGAAATGACATACAAGAGTATAGTTGCCGATTTGAACAAGGGAGAAAATTTGGATGGGGAGAAATGTGACATTTGACATTGCAAGATCTAATATATATTAGATGAGCAGAGGTCTTGGAGGCCTTAACTCATTCCCTGACTTAGCTTAAAAAAGGGATTCGGACAAACACAAAAGAGGTCAATAAGCCTATGATGGATGCGCTAAGAAGAATCGTTGCTATCATCATATTAAGCAGCATGCACAATGATCTCATTTGTGAATTCAAAACCTATGACATTGCCCAGAAGATGTGGCAAGTACTAGTGAAGTTTGGGGAAACTTCAGTCACAAGGTTACACAGATTGACTATGAGATTTGGCTCATACAAAATGCGCTTTGAACACACGATGAAGCAGTATCTTATGGCAATGTTAACCATGATATGCAAACTCAAGATAGTAGGTAACAACCTGACTGATGAGCAACAAGTACAGGGGATGATATGCTCACTACCAAATTCTTGGGAGACAATGAACCAAAATCTAATGCACAATGAGAACATCAAGGATTTTGAAGATGTGTCGCATCACTTGGAGCTTGAGGCTGAGTACCTAAAGGCTACTAATCCTAAATATTCAGCCTACATGGTTAAGTCTGTTTTGAGCAAGGCATCTATCCAAGCATAAGAAGTCTAAGATAGGGGTAGCTACTAGACAAGTGCATTAAAAGTCAAGGTCTTCTCAGTGCAGTAAAAGAGGTGAATGTGGGAAGAACAGGTCTAAGTTAAAGTGCTTCAACTAGGAAAAGAAAAACCACTTCCCCTGTGACTGCACTAAGCCGAAGAAGGTACACTTTAACCATTCTTGCTTTGTTTTTTGAATTAGCCATGTGATGGTTGTTCAATCCTATCCTGTGTTTATTGTTGAGTCAGGAGCGATCGAGCACACAATGCTAGATAGAGCCGGATTTATGGAGTATCATTAAATTCTAGCTGGGAAACGTAATATCAATGTGGGGAATGGATCTAGCATCGAGGTGCTAGGATTTGGTACCTACAAACTAGACTTGCAGGTGGCCGCATTTTATTTCTCCATAATATACTATACACTACCGAGATCTAATGAAACTTTTTTTTTTTTTGCAGTTACTTTACCAGGACTTGGTTTTCGGATTGCATTTGAAAAAAAATGGTGATTTCTTATATTTGGACAATATTTTTTATGGTTTTACTTTTCTATCAGACAATTTTATGATAATAGATTTGGATTACTCAAGTATGAATGAGACTATTACTTTTCTTTCAGCATCTGATAATCTGGATTCTTATAAATGACATGCTTGGCCATATAGGGCAAGAGAAAATGATTATATTAGCTAGAGAATGCCTTATAAGTGATTTCGTTAAGGTCACGTTGCTCACATGTAAACATTATTTGATGAAAAAAGTTAAGAGAAAATCGTTTGAAAAAGCTACTAGAGCATCTTTTCTATTGCAATTAGTCTACTTAGACATCTGTGATGCAACAAATATAAGGGCAAGACACAAGGGTCATTATTTCATAACACTTATACACTACAAGAAATCAGGCATTTTGCAACGCTCAAAATCGTCGCAAATACTCCTAATAATCGCTGCATTTAATCATTTTCGATGATTTTTAAATCGCTTCATTTTGGATGCAATAAAGGCATCACTTCTGATCAATTTTAGCGTTAGGCAAAAATCATCGCAAAAAGATACTATTTCCGACTATTTTAGTCCGTCACAAATGTCCCAAAAAATGATAGAAATGGTACTTCTATTTACCATTAAATCGTTGAGAAAAATCAATTTCAGCGATATATATCGTCACAAAAGGTTAATAAATCACCAAAAAAGACTAGATTTTTTTTTCAACGATTATAAATTATCGTCACAAAAAGTTATTTCCAGTGGGATATATCGCCGAAATAGACTTATTGCATCGATTTTTGATCGCCGCAAATAAGTTTTTAGGCGAAAAAGTAGTTTCAACGAATTTTAATCACCGAAAAGGTTTTTCACAAAATAAAAAAAAAAAAAATATACACAAACAGACCATGAAGCTCAAAACGAAAAAGATTTTCTAAAGCTAACCAGAATTCTCAAAAAACATTTCTTCTAGACGTAGTTGTAATTTAAAAAGAAAAACCAACTACAACCTAGTTGTAATTTTTGCTTAGGAAAGGACCACCACAAAACCAACATCACAACCACCACAATTAGCAATAACAAAAACAAAGGAAAATACAGAAACCATGTACTTCACAATAAAATGTAAAGCATACCAAGAAGAAAATCAGAGGCAAAAAAGGTACAAAATCCAATCCAAGCAACCCACAAGACCAACCCTCCTAAAAGAAAAAATGAAAGCTTAATAGCTAGGAAAAAAAACAAATGTTCAACACTGACTCTATGATGCTAGAAATGATTTACACCAAAAGATTTAAACCCAAAATTTCCTTTCCAGTCACAACACCAAAAGTGATTAGTAGTTAAGCTCACTGAAGCCTTCTCATAACCACAGTTTACAAAAAAAAAAAAAAAAAAAAGTTTGTTTTGGACTCTATCCTAAAATTCTTAGTGGGCAAAGATTTTTTAAAGCTATCCAAAAATTCTAAAACAACGTTTCCTCTAGACTTTCATCCCTAGAATTCCTTAGAGGCTAGAGACTTTCAAAAGCCATCTAGAAAACTCCATTTAACATGGTCATTAAGAAGTACATGAACATATTTGAGCAAATATATTATAGAAGTAATTGGTTTATTCTTATTTATAATCCACTCGCCAACACAATGACCTCACTTAAGCTATACATACTAACCCAACATAGGCATCTTGGAAATACCTTGCCCTCCACCTTAAACTTTTGAAATTCATTCACATGTTATCTCAAGTCAAAATCACCAACCATCACTTACACAAATAGCAGCTAAAATAGATGCAGTTAATTATAAAATCTTTGAAAATGTGGCATGTATAGTGAGGAAACAGGAAAACCCCATTTAAAAGAAAAGAACTCTAACCTATTTGCAATTTTTTCTCAAGAAAAAATCACCACAAAACCAAAACCACAACCATGACAAACAACAATAGCATAAACACAAGAACAACGTACAAACCATGTAGATCAGAGTAAAACCTAAAGCATAGCAAGATGCAAATCAAATGCCAAAAATGTGGGAGACCCAATCCAAGCAACCTGCAGGACCAACCCACCTGATTATAAAAAAAAAAATAATAGAGAGAGAGAACTCAACAACTAGGAAAGAAAAAACAAACTACTAGATGCAAATACAATCACAAAGGAGAAAGGAACCAATAGTGGCTCTCAGATTCATGCCCCACAAAAAGAAGAGAATGGGGATCATGATGCATCGTGAAATAAAATCATTTGCCCAGTTGAAAGAAAAACAAGTTTTTGTTTCATATAAGCATGCCCCATAGAAAAAAAAAAAAGAAAAGAAAAAGAATGATAGGTTAAAGATGCATAATGATTTCATTCCATTTACAGTTGAAGCAAGTTTGGGAAATATTGGAATTAACTAAAGATTAAATTCAAGAAATTCCAAAATCTGGAAAAATCTTGAGGGTAGCAAACAGATTTATTAGAAAGTACAATATACCCACCACCCGATATGAGCAAGATTTTGCTACTCTATTGGAAAGACATGATATTTACAACTTACTGGAAATTAGGGTAGCAAAATCTTGCTCATATCTGGTGCTCTGGTACAATCTAACTTGAATAAGTTAGTTTCTTGCAGCCAACCCAATCACAATGAGACAAATGGAAAATAAAAATATATATATAATAACTGAAACTGTAGGTGAGCAAAGCCAAAGTTTCCCCATAATGATGGTCATAAAAGGTCCAACTCACCAGATATGAGCTAGCTATTACTTCTATGTATAGCCCCCAAAACACTTATTTCCATAAGGAAAGTATTCTATACATGACAAAGGCATAGAATTGTATTATGTACTTGAGCCAAGAAAGTATTCAAACTAAACCCACCACCCACGAATATTTAACCTCCACTACAACCATATTTACCAAGTCCATCACTACCTAATGACCAAAAGCTCCATAATCATTTCTCAAATTTGCGCAAACTTGCCCCATAAGCCTGGAGAGACAAGAGGGGAAAAAGTGAGGGATTTAAGCGTTTGAACTTTAACTTCATGACCTTTGCGGCGATTATGATCGCCGTAAACAAAGTCCAATTCCATCGTAAAAAGTGATGCCCGAGTAATAAAACAACAATTCCATACGATTTTAGTTCATCGCAACTAATTTTTACATTATTGCGGTGAATTTTTCAGTCATAGAAAATGAAAAAAAAAAATCGCTGCTATAAGTTTTTCATTTCTTGTAGTGAATTTTTTTGCTGCAAAAAGTTAAAAAAATCCTTGCAAAAAATCAGTTTCAAAACTTGATGTTAAAATTCCTTGGCGACATCAAAATCGTTGGACTTTTTGCGGCGGTTTTACTTCCGTCAAATACAAAATCGCCACAAAATGACATTTTTCTTGTAATGAATTATAGATGATTTCTCACGTTATGATTATGTCTATTTAATCTCTCATAAATTTGAAGCACTGGAGTGTTTTAGGTGTTACCTTAGTATGGTTGAGAATTAATTAGAAAAAACCTTAAAAGCTTTAAGGACTAACCATAGACGTGAGTATTTGTCTGAGTAATTTAAAAGGTTCAATGATAAAAAATTACTCAAGACACCGTTAGCGATGCCAAGTATGCCAATACCAAATGGCGTGGCAGAAAAAAAAAATCGAACACTGCTTGAGATGGTTAGGTCAATGAGGCGGAAACAAACATACAATTTCATATTAGGGATGCACTTTTGATTGCTGCCTACATTTTTAACCAAGTATACTCCAAATCAGTATTTCCCCCCCCCCCCATATTTATACCCCGGTGAGAAATCCATTTTGAGTAACTTATGGACATAGGATTTAACAAGTTTTGTTTACGATACTTTTCATAAATATGATAAGTTAGGCCTTACAGGAAAGAAATGTATCTTTATAAGGTACCTAGAACTCTCTATAGGGTATGTACTAATATGTAAACAATCTAATGGAAGTGTGACTGAAATTGAGTCGCAAGATGTAGATTTCATAGAATATGAGTTTCCAAATAGGAGTGAGATCGATAGGAGTTTGGAACTCCATGAGTTGAGAATGAGGAAGAGATTCCTCAAACTCCTATAGAATGTGAGAGTGACTTGCCTCCGAGTGGGAACACACCACTTGTTAATCAACCACAACGACCTTAGCCACGTAGAAGCACACATGAAAGTATTCCCCTGCGTCGTTTTGAAATCGAATGGGAAGCTTTCATGGTAACAAGATGATGATGAGCATAGGAAAATTCATAAAGCTCTCTCATCTTCAACTAAAGATGAGTGGATGAAATCACTGAATAATGAGATAGTCTATGGAGACCAACCAAGTCTAGAGTCAGGTAAATCTGCCGCCTGGATGCAATTGGGAACAAATAGGTTATAAAGGTCAAGCGCAAGTCAGATGGATCAATAGAAAGGTAAAAATCTTGCTTATTGGCAAAAAGATATACCCAACATGAGGGTATAGACTATAAGAAAACCTTCTCACTAGTGGTAAGACAAACCCGGATTCTCCTGATTCTCATAATAGTAGCCTACATGGATCTACAACACTATTAGATGGACGTTGAGACATAATTTCTAAATTGATAATTATATGAAAAGATATATATGGATCAACCCATAGGTTTTTTGGTCAAAGGTCAAGAGCGCAAAGTGTGCAAGCTCAAACGATCTATATATAACCTAAAGTAATCATCTAGAAAATGATATCTCAGATTTTATTGAGTCATTCGCTCGAATGTGTTTACGATAATTGTGGATGACCATTGTGTCTATGTCAAATGGTCTAAGAAGAGCTTCATTATATTGTCATTGTATGTTGACGGCATACTCCTGAATGGAAATAACAAAGTTGATAGTTACTACAAAAGAGTGGTTATCCTTGAATTTTGATATGAAGGATATGGGTAAGGCAGAATATATTCTAGAAGTTAAGATCTACAGAGATCGATTAAAGAGATTTATTTGTTTGTCCCAGCATATTTACATAAAGAAAGCTCTCGAATGCTTCCAAATGTGTGAATGTAAATCTATTGACACTCCTATTGTTAGAGGCAAGAGCTTGTCTTAAGAGATGTGTCTTACAAGACTCATAAATAAAATGGAAAAGATAACCCATTTCTCTGATGTTAATGTTGTGGGCAGCCTAATGTATGCAATGATGTATACTCAGCCAAATATATGCTATGCAGTTAACTTGGTAAGTAAATTACAATCTAACACCGAACTAACTCACTGGAAAGCAATTAACAAGATTCTGAGATATCTCAGGGGAACATCAGACTATGTGTTATGCTATCAAAGTTTGAATTTTCAGTTGGGAGATTACAACTATGTTGATTGGGGCAGTGATATAGATAAACACAAATTAACAACTTGGTATGCTTTTCTGCTCAACAATGGTATCATTACATGGAGCAGTAAGAAACAACCATATATAGTTTTATCTACCATAGAGGCGGAGTACATAGCTTGCTCAGCAGCAATTAAAAAAGTTGTTTGGTTACGAAGGTTTCTCAAGCATTTGAACATCGACTTGGATACTTCAGATCCGGTGATGATATTCTGTGACAGTATGATAGCTCTCGCATATGCTAAGAACTCAAAGCATAATGAAAGAACCAAACACATAAATATCAGATATCACTACATCAGAAGCATGGTGGTGCAAAAGGAGATAGTTGTGAAATACCTTTTTACGAGTCACATGGTTGCTAATCCCTAATAAAGCCAATAGCAGAAGATGTTTTTGTGGCTCATGTTTGGAATTTAAAACTGCGTAGATTGTGAATTTAATTTATGTTTCAGTTGACATTGAGATGTAAATTTTCCTTTGAGATATTAGTGCAATATGATTTTATTTAGTTCTTGTCTCTATCATATTGCTTTTAGAATACACACACATAAGGTATATCAACAAGTTTAAATTAGCACACTTGCATTGTACTCATAAGTACTTATCTAAAGGGATAAGTTGGTTGACACAAAAATATATCACCTTATATTGAAAACTAAGATGAATTCCATTGTACTGAGAGGACCATGCATGGAGGCGAGCAAAAGGAGGGACTAGGGTTAGACGCTTAAGGAGCGACTAGACTAAGATTTGTACGGTGTTGATATAGGCAAACACTTTTTGAGAAAGAGAAATCCATTATAGCATGTATTTCATACTAAATGTTATTCAACCAAATGAGAAAACGAGTAAATGATTCCCTTTTTCTCATTGTATGAGTCTCATATTTTATTGACTCTCCTTTATTTACCTTTGACTGTATTATAAGATGGAGGTTGTGATGTCTACAATTTGGGATGCTGTCTATGGTCATAATTGATACGGTCTAAAGAGGCCTTGTTGGGAAAGCAGTTCAACCAAAGTTGAATGATATAAGGGCGAAAGGAAGACTATTTGACATCGTATATTTGATGATGTTTTCCAATATCAAACTATGACACTACACATTGATAAACGACTAAGGTTATGAACAAATCAAATGATTTGGAAGTAATAAAGAATTGTTATAAGTTTTTAAAACTCAAGAGAGCTCAAAAATGCTTGATCTAATACAATTGAATGAGTCTAGGGCCTGACAAGACACTTTAGGGATGTTGTCATGTTGGTCTTCTCTGTGAGAGATTTGGTATAGTGCTCTAACCTTTCTTTTGCAGGTGTGTTTGGTGGTCCTATAACCTACTTGCTTGTATGAAAAAAATTGAGAACAATTGAGAGATGCGGGCCTGGGGCCATGCCTACTGCATGCGAGTGAAAAATGTGAGATGGAGGGGTGCCCACATGAGTAGGCCTCTCCTCTCCTATGCCATAACGGCATGTAATGCATGGCCTTAAATTAAAAGTGGAAAACGACCACTTTCATGAGGATTAAAGGTTGGCCTTAAAGGCTAGCCGTTAGTAGCGTACAGGGAGGGCTATATATATAGCCCTTCCTCAACTGGTTCCCACATCATTCTTGATAAGCACATAATCTCTATCTATTTTTTATTTTCTCTTGAATAAGCATTTAGGTTGTGGGGTTTTTTTAGTGTTACTCTAGTTTATTCTACTTAGTACACTTCACCATCAAAATGAGACGTTTGAGGCTTGCTAGATTTTTTGACTAAGTTGGATTAACTCATAGAGCAACTCAAAAAGCTGTGCTTGAGGTATTTCATTGTGAATTCTTACAATATCGTATATGTTTATGTTGATTCCATGCAACACCAATACTAGCCTTTTCTGTAGCTTTGACTGATTTTCACATAAGGATCTAAGAAATGGGTAGGAGGTTTTGGCATGTAAACACTCCGATGTTTAAAATAAACTTAGTAGAAGGGTGAAGTAGGGATCAAAGCATCTCATCTTTTAATTTGCGCTATTTATAGTACTTGCGCTCTCAAGCCATTGCCATTGTGCAGGGAACATCCTTAAGTGGAGTATGTACCTAAATGGCTACATTGGGCCCATTAGGAGTGCTAAGGTGATATCAGATCATCTCAAATGGTTTCGTACAGATGGATATACTATCTATCAAAAACATAATTTATTTCATCTGAAATAACGTCACTTTTTTCATCTTAACTTAGCACTGTTCACTGATCTTACTTTTATTATTATTCCATCACAGCAATAACGAACCAATCATTAATGAAACTCACTATTTTTTTTTACTTTTTATAAAAAAATAAATATATCTCAACTTATTTCATATATCCAAACACATTTCAATGAGACTTACAAAACTCACTCAAATGTCTTAACTCACTACTTTTCACAGATAAAATCAGATAACCTGATATACTCTTAGTATCCAAGCGGAGCCTAATGCTTAAGGTTGCTATATACCTACCCTAAATAGGCGGATAGTGCCCCCACCCATCCCCTGCCCTTGCCCCTACCCTTGCCTCTACCACCATCAAGACTCCCTGTCCAGCTGCTAGGTGGATGGGTAGCACAGCCTCTTGCTCGACTATCCACAAAATCACTAGATCTACACAAAATATAGTTTGATATCCATATCTAGATATACACAAAATCAACTATTGACAGAGATGAACGCCCCAAATCAAGCCAATAATGCCCTAAATCAAAACAAAAGATGATGGTACAAACCCACGACCAAGCCGTGGGTTTATGCTCATGGTAGACCCACGAGCATGGATTTTTGCCTCACAATGCTACTCCTAGGAATAAAGTAAACCGAAAAAACAAAAAAAAAACAAAAAAAAAAAAAGAAAGAAGAAAAAAGAAAAAAGAAAAAAAAAAGAAAGAAAAAAAAAAGAATGAGAAAGAAGAAGAGGATGCAGAGATCATAAGAGCGAGGAAGATGAGAGAAGAATGAGAAAGAGATATACAAGTGCTATAGCGACAAAAAAATCTCACAAAAGTGAATCTATAAACTGACATAGTTTCATATTACACAGTAGATCTACTTTACAATAAAAATAACTTACACTCTAACATATAACATCAAGTCATGTAAATTTGTGGATTTACTTTTATGAGATCTTTTTTGTGATTAAAATATTTCTCATTTATATATATATATATATACACATACGTGCGGGGCAGGCTAAAGCCCAACTCACCTCCCGACAGTTTGGTTTTAATTTTAAATGAAATGCTTTCGCCCGCTCAGAATAACGAACGGATTTTTCGCTCGTTACCCCTGCGGGCTAGGCAGATTGGGTGGCAGTACTCATTTCAGAGGCCCGCCGCCCAGCCCTATGGTCCCAGCTTTTAATTTTTCATGGATGCTGCTGATAGAGGTCTTCACACAAGTGGCAGTACCCGCGTTATTTTGATCTTATTCTTTTTAAAGCAAGGGGGCTCTTCTCTTCTGATCTCTTGATCTATCTTAAATAACGCATGCTTTACATATGTAGTATTCATTTAATGAATCGGCCTTGATTTTATATTAAACTAATATATATCTGGGTCTCTAGATCAGTTTGCATGATTAATTCCCCAAAAGGGAGGGAACTGAGTGCATTCGACCTTACCATCTTAATTGTTAGGAGTTTGGCATGGTCTGATGACTAACTATTGTATCCTATCTTTCCATCCTTGTCTTAGATTGGGTTTCAAGGCCGGCTATAAACCGAAGAGTACTATGTACTGAGACGATCGAAGATCAGGTAGAGATATATAAGAAAAAACATTATTTTTCTAACCATGCATGCATGTTTCTTGCGTAAGTGTGAAAAGTGAAAAGAAGTAATTAAATTGTGTGGATAATTCTCAACATCATTCGATCGGCTCCACAAGCAGCTCCCATTATGAGTTACGGATAAAGATAATGTGACTGCATGATCATGTCCATTAATTCTCCCGCCAGGAAAATGGAATCTCACCAAAAGTCGTTGTTCAGTCTATCTCACATCATTTTCAAAAGAAGGATGCGTGTTAGGCTTTTGCACGTCCATGAATTTGTCAACTTGTTGGGTTCAGGATCGAAATGTCCAGCTCGGTAATTATATTAATCTAGAGACAAGTGCGCACTTGTCTTTATAAGATTAAGATCAATACCGATCGTCGAGCATGCCAAGTCAAGCTGCATGGTAAGTAGCACTACTACTGGAAATTCTTTATATATAAGACCTCTGATCCAATTATTTATCCCAAAGCCTTATAAGATAAGTTATCCATTCCTATATATGTTGCCCAATTAAATGGCTGCAGGTTCGCATGATTAAATATATATTCAAACGTCGGCAACCATCAATTAACGAATGTGTATATATATATATATATATA
>QEOT01009534.1:12790-24940 GCA_003123785.1 Pterocarya stenoptera
TTTTTTTTTTTTTTTTCCCTCATCATCATCCTTCAGCTTTTATATTTATAATTGATAAATGCTACAATCTCAAATAGGTTCCATAAAAATAAATTTACAAAGTAAAATTATTTTATATCATACGTTAGATCTATTTTTTAATAAAAAAATATATCTGCAATCTAACGTACTACATCAAATCTTGTTAGTTTGTGCATTTATTTTTATGAAATCTTTTTGTATTGGCTTTAAACAGATCATCCCCATCCCTGCCTCTTCTAAGTGAGTTTGTTCCAAAACAATCATTAGTTTGTTGAGGACTCAATGAATAATGTAGCACCATTTTTATGGTGAAAAATATACTCTTTTATTGGATCTATGGACTCCACAACATGAGAGAATTTTTCTTTTATCCTTCAACTGATCTCCTCTCTCGTGATTGGTGAAATTTGATTTAAATTGAAGGAGATAGTTTTCTTTTAACCTTCGACTCTCCTCGCTTGATATAGTCGAAACTTAATATCCTAGATTTGTTGTGTTATGATAAAGTAAAGAGAGATATATATATATATTTATATTAATCTATGCACACATGGATATCATATACCAATAAATACGAAAAAAAAGGTTTTATTTATAGCTCCAAGAAACAGCCAAATTTGGAACTTTGGCCACCATTATGCCATTGCCTTATCTGGATCACCTTAATGTCACTACAAGAAAAAGGTTTTTTTACAGTGATTTTGTGTTTGACGAAAATGAAATCGTCGTAAAAAGTTTTTAATTCTAGCTATTTTTTCATGTTTTGCGACCGAAAAATTCACCACAATATTAAAAAAATTGTTGCGACGGAAATCGTCCGATGGAATTGGTATTTTAACAGCATCAAGTTTTGAAATTGGCCTTTTGCAACATTTTTTCACTTTTTATGATGGAAAAATTCACCACAATATTAAAAAACTTGTTGTGACGGAAGTGGTCAGATGGAATTGGTGTTTTATCACTCGAGCGCCAAAATGCACAAAGTGCCCCCCCCAACCCAAAATTCGATTTTAGCTCGCACAATCCCCAATTCTCATGATCTCCCTCGATCTCTACTCTTCATGCCTCCACGCTGTAACCATTGCATGCCACCGTTGACGCACCATCACAGTCCACCTCCACCATCGCCGGCAAACCCAGCCAAGCCCCTCTCCCGTAGATTCTCTCTCTCCCGTAGATCTCCCTCTCTCTTCTCCCTCAAATTCCTTTCTCCCTCAGGTTCCCAATGTCGCAATGTCCGTAGCCGCCACACCACCTCCAGCTACCAGTGTAGCTACCCCCCCAAGGTCCCCAGCCCCTCCTATACCCACTGTGCGCTGCCTTCCTACACGGTGCAACACCGTCACCTTCCTCCACGCCAGCTTTCTCCCTCTTAGGTTCCCTCCCGATCTTCTTTCTTCCCCTCAGTTTCTCGCATCTTTGGCAACCACTCACGCCAGCAGCCACCAAGCATTGCCCATACCTCAGATAGCCACTAACTGACGGCCATGGGACTACCTTGCAAACAACCACCACCTCACGTCGGAAAACACTCAGCCCACTATCACAACAGCCATGAAGCTCAGCCCCTAAATTTTGGTATAACCCCTATTTCCTTAGCTCCTAGATTAATAAGCTTATTTGGTTAAATGGTGTTGTGTTTGAATATATGGACAAATTTAAAGTATGTATCGTATGTGTTAGTCTGTGATTGGGTTATGTGAAGTGGTGAAGTGATGGGATCATTGTGCAGTTGTGATGTGGTTGGATGTCATGTGAAGTGTCGGGATGAGCCACGTGGTATTTGGATCGGTGCAGATGGATTCTACAAGTCGACAATAGTATTTTTTTAGCCTTTTTCTGTTTAGATTCAGATCTTTATTTTATGAATGTTTCGCATATGTGCATGCAAATGTTTTTTTCTTGGTCCTAGTATGATTCAATCTCGGGGTTTTCTGCAGAAATGAAAAAAATGGGGTTTGAGATAGAAATCATGGAGGGCAGTTTTGTTCAACATTGTAGCATGGGAGTGGGTTTTCAGTTTAGAAAAGATTGACGTGAAATGATTTTTTTTTTTTTTTAATCTTGTTAGTTGTCTATGACAATGAACCATTTGGATTTGGAGGCATGGACAATGGTTCAAACTAATCTAGGTGAGAGAGGAAGACCCCTGGTAATCATTCGAGGTTTGTGAAAGGATAAAGAATTTCTTTAGAGGGATTCATGTGTAATTTTAAGGCCACTTGTAGTACAAGGATCTTTTAGTTTGTAAAAGAGCAAAACCTATCTCTATGATAAAATCTAGGGCATCCTATCTTTTGCAGCGTTTGCTTCCAAAGCACTTGAGAAATGTAATTACAACAAAATATAATTTTCATTCAGAGGATGTCCTTGTTAGGTTTGGATCATGTTATTTGAAGTTTAATGAAATACCTTACATTCTCGACTATTCATGGTTTGTGTCCTATCATGTTCTATTTGAGGCTGCTTGATTTGGGTCTAAACTTCACCGGCCTTTGTGAAGCCTTGCTCATGGATTCAGAACATGGAACAACGTAGTTGCATCTATTTTAATTACTTGCATGAATTTTTACTAATTAGGTGTTTCTCTTCTATACATTATGTGTACTTGGGCTTCGCCTTTTGGCTCTTCAATTTTTTGATTACTTAATAAATAAATAAAAACTGATTGCATGAATATAATCATTAGCTACCTTCACTACCCAAAGGAACTCTATTTTCCCTTTCAACTTCAATGTTTACAAGATCTCTATTTTCTTTTCCATGATTCTCTGTGGAAAAGTTAGAATGTTTCAGCTGAAAAAGATTGAAACAACTTTTGGCAGCAACTGGAAATGGTTAAAATTAGGGTCATTCTTCTCTTTGACTGTATATGGAGCTTTTTCTTGTAGAGTGACTTGAATAAATTTATTTCCCTTTCCTCTGTTGAAAGAGATATGGAGAGTTTCAATTAGAGTTATTCAAAACAAACAAGAAATAGAGCTTCTTTGCAGATCGGGTAACCTCTTTTCTATTTGTTTCCTTGATAAACCATTTTTGTCAATCCATCTGTTAACTATCTCACCTTCTACATACTACTCATTGAATGTAGGTGTTTGACTTGTTTGATACAAATCACAATGGAATACTAGGTTTTGAAGAATTTGCTCATGCTCCTTTTGTTTTCCATCCAAATGCCCCTATCGAGGAAAAGATTGAGTGTACGTATGTCGTTCTTGCTTTGCTAGAGTTTTTCTTGTCATGATGCTTTCCCATCTTCTGGGCAAAGATTTTGGTCATGTGAACTTATTTTATAAACTTTATTTTATAGCATTTATTTTGGTCAAGTACAAAATTATTTTTATTTTTATTTTTAATTTTGTAGAAGAGTATATCTTGTAGTGCAAATGCATGCATATGGAGTCAAATTCTGCTTAAAAATTTATGAATGATCTCGTGAACAACATAGGAATCCTATAATATGAATGTCTATTGTATATTTCATGCATCCTATTTAGTGCTTTTTTTTTTTTTTTTGTAAATTTCTTAAGGGGTTATTTCCAGCGACAATAATTCGCCGGAAATATTTTTTTGGAATATGAGACTAATTCCAGCAATCCAACTTCGCCGGAAAAAATTATTTGTCATAGATACTTTTTGCAGCAATTTCTATTTCGCTGGAAATATACAATAGTGGCGAATTCTTGTGGTCGCAATAAGTTCATATGACTTCAAGTTGCAAATAATTTGCGACGTACTTGATAGTATTTGCAACGATACATGGCCGCTGCAAAATAGTATTTGCAATGATTTTTTATGGAATTCGAATAAACAATTGTTGCGATTTGAACCACTATTTGCGGCCTAAAAAATGGCCGAAAAAAAATAGTTATTGCTACAATTTCAGACGTTCGTTGCATTAGAGCAAAAGTGAATAAACAATGGCAACTAACGTGCAGCGAAGTAAGAAACGACGGAAAGGGCATGTTGCAGCAATTTTAGCCACTTTTTGCAATGAAAAGTGGTGCTACAAAAAGGTCTTTTTCTTGTAGTGTGTGTTCTATAATTTGCTAATGAGCAATTAAAAGATAAAGAGTAATTATATACAATCATGAAATACATAAACGCTGCGTAATTACTTTGAAAAAAAGTAGAGTTCATTATTAAAAAATTAATTTATTCCTATAAATTTCATATTTTATTTTTTTTTAAATAATTATACAACGATTATACAATTCACAATTATAAATACTTTTTGTCAAGAAACAAAACTCCGAACTCCTTATAACATAAATGAGGAAACAAAAAGATGTCTTGTACGAGGCAAAAGGTTATAAAGAGCACTCTTGCAGTCTTACTTGCAAATAATGATAAAAAATAAATCATCCACTGTTGAATGTCATGATTTGATTTGTTTATGTCATCAAAATTGTATCATGTTGACAGTAAAAAATATGTGTATCCTATGGCAATTTGTAACATCAAAATTCTGTCGATTTGACATTATAATATAAGAAATGATATTTATACAAGTGTAATATTTTTTTAAAAATGAATAAATATAAGATTTTTATAATATTATTTTTTAATAGTGAATTTTTTTGTTTTAAAATGATTATGCACTTCACAATTATATGTAATATTATTTTTATACTTTTATAGTATATGTGTCAACAATAAATAATAAGATATATGATAATTTCCTATTCAAAACTCACTCCGGCCCCATTAGATTAGATTTGAGACCTCCCATATATCCAGTCATGTTCCTTACTTGACCTTAACAATCAGTGAGACCTTTCCAATGTCACAGTCTCAAGACACCAGTACTCTCAAAGTTTGTGCTCGTCTTATAATCTCTAATCTTCAACTCCAATAGATATTGTTGCCCAAGGGATTAGAGAGAGGTTTCATGGTAATAATGGTCAGTGACCAAACTGAGTCCATTGGGCAAGTTGAGTGCCTATTACACACACACAAACCCATGCATGTGTGCATGTTAATGTGAAAGAGAAGTGGACCCCCACCAAGTTCCAATAACAATAATGGGGTTTGGAAGGGCATGACATGGGAGCTTCATGATGGCTTCACGAGGGTTTGAATCAGACAATAAATAAAAAGGATTGTCAGTTGGTGCACTCAAGTATATGGAATTAAAAGTTAAAACCCTCACAGCCTCTGAATATATCTGAGATTTTTGCAGTATGAATTGCACCCAAAATCCTGTGGTGTTTGTCAGTGCTAACATTCACTAGACCAAAGATAAACTTCTCCAAATCATCCAGTCAGTAAAATTAACTTAAGTGACTTCATTTTGCTTATAATTAAAAGGGATAGATATTAGAGTGAGTGAGTTGCTCAGGGGTCGCGTTTTGTCCAAGAATCAAACAATATCGTGGAGAACTTTCTATATCATGAGAAAAACTTTGTAAAACAATAACAATAAAAATGGGGGAAACAGTAAAAATCCCGGTATCTCGACCTTGAACAGGACATAAATGCAAAGGCAAACTTGTTTTTAACCCCCTCCTGCATGCCTTCTTTTTGTTGCTGCAGTCTGAATTTGTTAGCTCCCCCTTTAAGGGCACGTCAAAGGGTCATGCATTTAATAGGAGGCCCATCTGAGATTGACCTTACGATGCAGAGACTGCAATGTATAATTATTACATAAGACATGGAAAAAAGCGTTTTGGGTCTTTTGTTTTGTACGAATTTGGGAGGTGGGGACTGTAGCAAAAGTCCATAAGTAGCTCTTGTGGGGGAGGCCATTTGTAGCTAAGTCCCTAGGGTTCTGTTTCTGTTCTTTCTTTTTCCTGCTGCTTGGCAGCAGCAGAGAGAAGATTTGTATGATTTGCGATGACTGGCTGGCATTGCATGTTGCAGGCAATTTTCAAAGGTCAAAGGCCACAGTACTGAATTAACATAAATGTGCACCAGTTTTTATTTTAATTTTTTGTTTTAACTTTTCTTTAAACACAATTCTACTCATTTCAAGTTAAGTGGCTATATTGCTTTTCATCATTCTTCAATTACTATTTATCATTTTACATTCTAAATTTTATAAAAAAACATTCTCATATCATACAAAAAATAGCTCCACACTTATAAAACATGTATAAATATAAAGTGTGAAAATAAATAATAACTTATGCATAATAAATTTTATCTCCAAAATGATTCATGTACCAATTTTCAATGGTGCAATCACTGGCGCAATGGTTGTTCAGTAAATCCTTTTATATAAAATTTGAAACAGTTAGATAAAATTATAAGAAGATGATTTGAAAGAAATGAACATATTAGAGCATCTATATTGGCTTGGCTAAATGGAAAAGTTAATTAAAATTTAGATAATTGATGTAAAAAACACTCTACATTGAATTGGTCAAATCTAAAATAAGATGGACTTTTACTATAGTGGTTGGTCAAAGATAGAGAACCACTATTGATTAACCAAATATTAAAATATTAATTTCTTACTCCAAACAAACATTAAAATATTAGTTTCTCACTCCAATAAAAATATTATTTGATTTGTAATTAAGAAATTTAAATAGAATTTTAGATGAGTTTAATCAAATATTTTTTAAAAAATATTAGTATTAAATGACTTTTAAAAATATGATTTTTTTAATATTAGTTTAATTATAATATAATTATTATTAATATTAAATTGGTAGAATTATAAAATGTGATACAAATAAATTAAATAAATAAATTATTAATTTAATAATATTTTATTATTATATAGAGAATGAATGATTAATCTAATATAAAAATTGAATTTAAATAAAATAAAAAAATATAAAAAAATATGATATTGATTAAATTTTAAAGACACATTTCACTAAGTTAATATCAATGCTCTTAGTAAAAAATTAGGCCCAAAAACATATTCTTTTTTCCCTTAAAAAATGATGAACCTTGAAATATAAAAAGAAAGTTAGTGAAGAAAGGGCAGAAGGAAATGACAGAGAGTCCGACATGGAAGTGGAATAGAGATTTTGAATTTGAATCCAAGGAACAAACTCTCATTATCCATCCTGTCACCTGTGACCTGTCCCTTCCTTCCTAGAAAATGATACATCAGCCACACTTTCTAATAAACATCTAATTATACCCTCCGCCTTTATTTCATGCTGAGACCAGTCTTCACTACATATGTCATATAGAATATACATATATACCTCTCTCATGCACTCCGCTTCCTTCATTTCAGACCACTCCTCACTACATATAACTCTGCACTCTCCTCCCCCACCTTTATTCAGGTAGCTTTCTAACCCAAGAGCTCTTCTTCTCCACTCTTTGGTCCTCGCCCATTGATCGGGTCCTAACCATGGCTCATCTGTTTGTTGGATGCACGGTTCCCTTGCCCATGCCTCCTCTGGGTCAGGGCTATACAACGGGAGAACAAATAATGGTGGTATAGATGTCATGGCGATATCTCTCCTGAGCTTATTCTTCTTGTATATTTAGTTTTTATTTTTGAATTTCACGAAATCTGTTCGAGTTTTCTTGACCTTGCAAGTCCAATGAGTCAAGAAAACCTCTTTAAGAAACTTGACATACAAAGATTCTTACTTCAATAGATTCGTGGAAGTTCTATCTCCTTATATATCTTCTAAACTCCTTTCATTTTTGTAACATATATAGTTTGAATATCAAGTCATTATACGAATGTTATCGACTAATCTCAATTTATAAAATAGTTACGTTTCTTTTCAAAACATGTGAAGTTTGTTGAAGTATTTCTTTTTTGGTGGGTTAGTATATATCACATTTTGACCTACAAGGAGGTGCTATTACTCCATAAACTCGAGTTCATGATGCAGTAAGGGATTTTTCTTCCACTTCTGTGTAACTGGTGGGACGTATGTGTGTGGACGAAAATGCAGGCGGTCCAGTATTTCTTATACAGTGTTTGTACCAGCTTCCTTCTTTTTCGTTTTCTTACGATGGCTTCACCTGTGCAACTGTAAATGCAAGCCAATAGGCTTTGTATCTCCTGCCATCTATTTACTGTTTCATAGTATAGTAAATAAAAAAATATATACCACTTCACTAAAGAATAAAGAGAATTAAAAATATTCACTTCTTTAATTATTAAATAAAAAATAATAATAAAATAGTTAAAAATTAAAAATAAAGAGAGTAGCAAATGAATGGTTGGAGATTATCATTATCCTATGTCCTAATTTTTTTTGCCTCGTTGGAAGCGTAGTCGTCATAAAAACTTACTGTGGTTCATCTCATTATTTTGTACCAAGAGTTTCGAAGCCTTGAACGTAACCCCTAATCTGAAAAGGCTGAGGTAGTGGTATGGACCACATCAAAATATTGAACCAATCCAACTGCAAGGCAAAACTTGTGGTCTCTCCAATGGACAACACAATCCCATGCTTCGTTTCTCCTTGTAGGCGTGTACGCGTGTATGTATATAATGTCTCGATTTGTTGGCCTGATATTAATTTAGGATTACAACACCCAAAATTTGGTTTTGGAGCGTATAGATCAAACTCACAATGATATTTTAGCTTTCTAGGATTTCAGGCAATAAAAATGCGCATTTAGTGAACAGAAAAAATAAAGAACTGCGTTCTACTTTCATCTTCCATTTTCCAAGGACTGCATTATATTTTCGAAGTTGCTCTAGAAACCATAATTTTCAAATGAACAAAATTCAATCAGGGTAAACGTCAGTGTGTGTGTGAGGGGGAGAGATTGAGATTTTGGGCAAATACAAACTACACTGCCATGACCAACATATCATGAATTTTACACAATCATGGGCCATGGCCTCTAAGGCTCTAAAGCCTTCCGATTACCAAATATAAATGATATATACAAAATCAAATTATATTGAACAATTGGAAAACAGATCATTCCAATTCAATTTCACCCTCCCTCTGCTCTAAAATATTCTCATCTTGCTTCTAAGTTATCAAGCCGCAAGAACTAGCACCTTGATGGTGCCCTGACTATTAGCAGTTAGCATGGTAGGGCTATCACTCTTCCAGGATACAGCACTAATGAAGTAAGACGCAACCTCATCATCAGCATCATGCGAATCGGGAGAACTAAATTTATGCCAAGTCACGGGCCTGGAGATTTCCTGCAAAGTCGACACAACTACTTCTTTTAGACACTTGGCTTCGATACAAGGTTTACATGTATGTATGGTGAATGAATCTTGCTTTCCATGTAACTAACCTTATGGTAGACAAACACTTCATTTGTCTCGCTGCCACATGCAATGTACTCGCTACTTACTGTCAGGCCCACAAAGTTTTTCTCGTTTGTGTGGCCTCTAAAGGTACGAACCTGTAAGCATAATTCCAAAAGGGGAGCTTGACAACTTTTTCATTGTATTATTTCATGCAGTAAAAGAGAGAGCTTCCCACAGTGAACTCGATAGAATGAGTAAAACAAAAAATGGTCTATTCTCCACCGAAATTAGTGCCTCTCAAGACATCAAGGCATACATACGCATAAAGGCATGCATGCATATAATAAAGATAGCTATTCTCTTGAAGAACAGAAATTTCTGCACAACCCCTTGAATGAAAAAGCCAACATTCTGAACAGCCAACAGTTATGCTGAATTCTTAATCCAATGAAATTGAGAAAAGATGACGAGTCATATATTTTCTTTTTCATTTATGTTCAATTAGTAGGTACAACTTTTTTTATCGTACATTTATGTTCAATTAGTATTTAATAACCAGAGTTAATATGGAAGTGGTAATAGAATTTTGGAAAGGAAGCCGAAATGTTAAATCCAAAGCCATCTATGCTACAACGTTGCACCTACTTTCTTTTTTTTAAGAAGTCTAAATGAATCTCTCTCTCTCTCTATATGTGTGTGTGTGTGTGTGGGCACACGAGCGCATGTGTATACACATATATACTTATGGATGCATTGGACTGACGCATAAAGTAATAACTGACAACTAATGATGCAAACTGCAACTACTTTGCTTCATTAATATATTACTCACTGGCAAGTTCTCCTTCACATCCCATAGCCGCAGTGTGCTGTCTGTTGAAGCAGAAGCAAGCTCATTATTTGACAAGAACTTCACATATGAAACGGCTTTCCTGTGCCCGCTGAACACATGGAGTGGCTGACTGATGTTTCTTAAATCATAGTAGTGGATCTGATGATCTGCAGAACCAACCTACAAAAAATAAGGCAAGAGTGTTTCATACTTGAAAGGTTCTGTTGTCCCAAAGGACACCACATATTAGGTAAACATGTCCTTGCCATTGCACAGAGCTCTCTATGGCAGTTATACAAATAACAATAAGCAGAAAGTGGCATTCTTAAATATGGGACCAGAAATTGGAAAATGGTTGTCAACAAATAACCTACAACTACAGCTACTGCTTATTTTTCTGTTTTTTTTGTTGGGGGGGGGGGGATAAGTCAATTTCCTTCCTACTGCTATCACAACACGAACAGAATATTTTGCCTGCCCTTTCACAATAAACTTTTTCCAGACAACAAACCCAAAAGTGGATGTCAAACAGCAGAACTTGTTTATGCATGTGCATGCAAACAATTTTCCATGCAGATCAAATCAAAGAAAAGCATTTAGGCATTAGAGAATGCAATGCAAACTGTCAGCAATGCTGAGCAAAGCACTAGTTCAGCTCCACGATAATTGATTATGAAAATCAAAGAGGATACAATGCACAATGAATTGGCACCATAAATTTGTGCCCAAAATGAAAAATGAAAGGCACATACCGCAATGTAATTGCTAGATCCAGGATTATACTTGACACAGCATATATTTGCTTTCATGTCAATGTTAAGAACGCTAGCTTCCTGCTTCGTGCACCAAACTTTGACCTGCATTGTGTATACAGAAAATATACATCATAAGTTTAATATGGTATGGAACTATAACGCTTAATTATAAGGAGTAGAAAGAAAAATAAACCATAAAGTATGCAATATTCTCATCTAATCCAGAATCTAGCCTAGACAAATATAGCAACAAGTCTAATTTGGTAATGCTGATTCAAATATTGCAGACTAAATTTCTCCCTGCACAATAAGCCAAAGCCTTACAGTTTACCTCCAGCTAGGATTTGCTAATTAGGGTATAGATGACAAGAGTGCCAGGAATCAAGCTAGCCTTATGCTTCTTTGATGAGAGGCTACTATCCTCATGCCTCCCCATTCCATAAGCCATTACCCACAATAACCACAAAGGGCATTTATAGCAATTGGAGGAAAATAGGAACCAACATTGGTAGTATGGATTTTACTTATTCAAAAAAAAAAAAGAACATAGGCGGTATGGACTATTGGTGAGGCTTATCCACAGAAAGACTGTGAATAAAATCCAAAGAATAGATGCACTTTGAGCAAATTTCACCTAGTTTCCACTATAATGCTTTACTATAGGGTGCAAAATTGGTACATTGGATAATTGATAACAAGAAATTGATGTCCACCAATCTAACACTATGTTGGGAACTTATACCAGATTCAAAGTTAATATGCAATACCCTAAATTGAGAATATAATGGCAGTGAATGGGTTCCCACATTAATATGGACGGACAAGTTCTTGCTAAGGGACTCCAATTGTAACATTTACCAGTCCTTTCGGAATATGTGGTACTTTCTTTGGGCCTTTAAAAAATGATATCAGAGCCAATACCCAGCCAAAAGTGTGAGACTTGAGCCTTATCATCTATAATAGAATGGCCTGACAACAAGGACATAAGTGGGAGATTGTACACCCTGAATGGAGTATAGAAGAGTGATGAATGAGATCCCACATTGCCTGGAAAGGAGAAATTCTTGCAGTTTGTAATGCTTCCAATAGGCTCTGATTATAACTTAACTAATCTTTGGAGTATGAGCGTAGATGTGGCTTAGATTTTCCTTGGGTCACCAGCTAGTACAAAAGCCCAAATAAAGTCCAAAAAATGCAACCGATTTGGGATTTACCAACACCTTCAAATTTCAATACATTAATTTCTCATGCAAAAAGTGCATATCATATCCTAGATTGTCCCCTCTACTTAACAGATAGCTTAAGCATACCAAAAGACTCGGTCAAGAATAAAACTGCACCAAATGGTACCTTATAATCATCACTACCGGATACAAGCATCGATGGTTCTGTAC
>QEOT01009534.1:26114-57370 GCA_003123785.1 Pterocarya stenoptera
GGGGGGGGGGGGGGGGGGGGGGCTATACATTGATGGAGCACATTTTCAGTAAAGGGATCTAACAGTTTATAGCCCATTGTTTCAATTACTAATATTATTACAGACACAAGAATTAATGCACGAGTTATTTTGTGAGAATGGCCACAGAAAACGTGTTTATCACCCCTAACATTCAAATCTGAATGTCGTGCCATCATATGAAAATTAACTCACCTGGACACTATATTCGCTGAGTGGACTAGATTACCATGCCTGAGTTCCGCAATGACCCTCAATCGACTGTTTCAGAAGATCAAAAGAAAAATGCAGATGAAAAATTTGTGGATAAAGATAAAACATGGTTGCACCAGCTAACTCTAAAAAGTACTGGTATAAAGAAATTAAAGATCAAATCATACCTGTACCGCGTGAAGGTAGTCAAAACTGATTGGAAATCTGCAAGACCCTCATTATAACCCTCTCGGGGCATAATGCTTTTATCCTTCTCCTGCTGGCTAAGTGGTTTGTTTGCCAACTGACGTCTCTTTTGCAGGTAACACTCTTGTAGGTCACTGAACTGCAACCAGAGAAGGAAACATGGGTGATTATAGATAGAAGAAAAATAAAAATGTGGACATAGTTCTTCATCCTGGTAGGCTGAGCCACACATATTATGGTATAATAATCAATGCAAAAACATACTATATCTTATAACACCAAAGTACATTTATACAAGAATTACCCAGAGCAGCTCGTGAACATTTACCAAATTTTCCTATTTTCTCTCTGTACACTTTTCTAGTTTGTGATGGTGATCGTGGGTGTTTGATTTGTGCGATTTTGATCATATGGGAAGGAAAATGGGTCTTTCGAAAATGGTTGTTAGAGAGTTAAAATCATTTGAGGTGTCAAGGAAGGGCCATGGGGTGCTCATTACTGAAAGAGGGTGGAAGTTTGTGAAACATGTGCGCTTGGGGTTGGCTACAGCACACTGGTTCACCAAAGCTTTGGAGGATTGTATGAAGGTGGGGAGAAAGGAGTTCTATACAGCCCATCGGGAAAGGTGATGGTGGCTTCATAGCACAGAGGTGCTCAAACTCCCAAGGCGTGTTCATGGATCTGATAGAGTACAAAAGGGGTGGTCATCGAAATTTTCTTTTTATACCTGAAGACAGAGATGGAAGGGGTTGGAGAAAGCTAGCAAAGGTTTTGAGGGAGGCTGGAAGTGAAGGTTGCGTTGTTGGGTCTGCGACGGTAGCTTCTTCTACACAGTCGTACATGGAGGCTCATCAGCAACCGAGGGTCCTAGACTGTCCTCATGAACCTGCCAGGTTGAGTGCCGATTCTGTCACTTCGGCTCAATGGAGAGGGAGCTTCAACGTTGCAACGGTCAGGAAGTGGCGCCACGTCTGTAGGGGCTCAGAGACTCGAGGGTGGTGGCAAAGAAGTTGTCGAGCTAAATATGGTGATGGTGCTTCGAGCTTTGTTTGAAATGCAAAAGTAGCTGAGTGATTTGCAGATAAATATTAATTGGTTGAAACGGTGCATTGAGGAAAAAGGGACGGAGGTGGGCTTGGGTCTAGGTGATGGGCCAAGTGAAGGCGATAGTGGGCCTTGCACAAATGGGGCTGTTGGCATGGGCATGGGCATGGGCATGGGCTCACTACATATTGGACCCAATGTGGGTGTGGGCTCGCACAATGGAATCACGGTCACTAAATGCCTCCAGCAGACGGGCCGTGGGGTTGGGCCCAAGCCCATGAGCCAGTCCGGTATCGGGAGGCTGGCAAATACCATGTGGAGAATTAGGCCAAAGGATGACCATGGGCCTTCGACGGGCGAGAGGATCGTCGACCATGTGACAGGCGGAGGAGTTTGCAAATGGTGAAGGCGACGACAGGAGAGGTGACGACAAAGGCCCCTCTCGATGGCCCTTCCGAGCCAGATGAAAGCCCATGTGGAGAATTAGGCCAAAGGATGACCATGGGCCTTCGACCGGCGAGAGGATTGTCGACCATGTGATAGGCGGAGGAGTTTGCAGATGGTGAAGGCGACGACGAGAGAGTTGACGACAAAGGCCCCTCTCGATGGCCCTTCCGAGCCAGATGACACCGATGAGCGCTTCAATGCTAGACCTCCAACGCATCTAAGCCAGACAACGCCGACGAGCGACGAGGATGAGGCTGCCACCCGTCGACGGCATCCTCTCCGACGAAGGTTTTGCAGCAAATGGAAGGCATGGCTTTTATCCGAGACACTGTTTTAGAGGAAAAAAGGGACGTGGGTGCAAATGAGGGCTCTGCTAAAAGCATTATTCCAATACAAGGCCCTTCAGAATGGGAGTATGGGAAATTTTCTAAGGAGGGTGAGCTGAGGACGCCGATAGTCTCTCAGTTTCTTAACAAGGAGGGGGAACCTTTTCCTTTAAACTGTATGTTTCCAAATCAGTTTAATGTTTCGAATTGGGTTCTGCAGAAGGTAAAAGATATTCAATATTGTGTACGGATGGAGTGTGAAGGTCTTGAGGAGCAATTTATGGCACTGCTTATAGCCATTAAAGCTGATCATCCTAAAAAATCAATTTTAAAAAAAAAAAAACAAAGAGAGCTAAAGCGGCTTACGTGGTCCCTTAACTATGAGGATAGTGCAATTCGGGGGAGATCTAAAGGGAAGGGAATAGCACCTGTTTTATGAAGTCTAAAATTGCTTCTTGAAATGTCTGAGGGCTTAACAAGGAAAATAAACGTATTCGTATAAAAAATTTGCTTCGTGAATGGAGGGCGGACATTGTATACTTACAGGAAACCAAGCTGAAATATGTTACAAGAAGAATTATTAGAAGTATTTGGAGTTGTACATATGTGGATTTGGCTTATCTTGCAGCTAATGGGGCGTCGGGGGGTGTATTAGTGATGTGGGATAGAAGAGTGGTGGAGAGAATGGAGGACTTTATAGGGGAGTACACAGTGGCAATGTCTTTTAGAAATGTGGAAAATAACTTTACGTGGGCCCTTGCTGGTATTTACGGGTCAAACTTAGACAACACTAGAAGTATGTTATGGGAAGAATTAGGTGGAGTACTCAACTAGTGGGAATTACCATCGTGTATAGGTGGTGACTTCAATTTTGTAAGAGTTCCAAATGAACGCTCAGGAGATAGTAGAATACGACCACCAATGAGAGAATTTTCAGAATTTATCTTTGAATTGAATCTAGTAGACATCTCTCTCACGGGAGGGGCATTCATGTGGTCAAATAATCATACGTGGTCTAGATTGGACAGATTTTTAGTATCCTCGGATTAGGAAGCTCAATATCTGGAGGTATGTCAAAGGAGGTTATCTCATTTGTGCTCGGATCATTTTTCAATTTTGCTTAATTGTGGAGGTATCCAAGGAGGGCGTCGGTATTTTAAATTCGAAAATATGTCGCTGAAGACTTAAGATTTTGTGGATAGGGTTCGGCAATAGTAATCCTCATATCAGTTTGAAGGAACCCATAGTTTCATTCTTGCAGGTAAACTGAAAGCTTAAAAAATGATTTGAAGTTTTGGAACACACACTCTTTTGGCAATATAGGGGAATGAAAGAAGTCCATTTTGGAAGAACTTCAAGACCTAGAGAAGACACGGGAGGGCCGGGCTCTTTCCTTGGAAGAAATTTCTTGAAAGTAAGAGGTGGCTACTGAATTAGAAAGGGTTATTTTGCTGGAAGAGATTTCGTGGCAGCAAAAATCTAGAGTTTTGTGGTTGAAAGAGGGGGATCGAAGTACAAAATTCTAGAATGGCCAATTCTCACAGGAGAAACAATACTATAGAGATGCTGGATATAAAGGGTGTAGCATGTACTGAGGCCCCTGTAATTAGAGATCATGTTGCTGGGTTTTTTGAACATTTGCTTACAGAACAAAGGGGGTGGCGTCCTAAGATCGATGGCTTGGCTTTTGATTCTATTGAACCACAGGATGTTTTGAGGTTGGAGAGGCCTGTTGTGCAGATGGAGGTCCATGATGTGGTGAGGAATATGGCCAAAAATAAAGCACCTAGGCCGGATGGTTTTTCTATAATTTTCCAAACTTGTTGGGAGGTGGTGAAGGAGGAGTTGATGAAGGTGTTTCATGAACTGTTCATGGCTGGAAATTTTGAAAAAAGCCTTAATGCCACATTCATAGCACTAATTCCTAAAAAGATTGGAGCATCTGATGTCAAATATTTTCGGCCCTTTAGTCTTGTGAGTATAAGATCATTTTTCTAAGGTGATTGCAAACCGTTTAGGGGAGGTGTTGGGGAAGATTATTACAAAACCCCCAAAATGCATATTACAAGGAAGGCAGATCCTAGATTCAGTCCTTATTGCCAATGAGTGTATAGATAGCAGACAAAAAATCTAGTAACTCAAGGGATCCTATGTAAATTAGATACGAAGAAGGCTTATGATCATATTAATTGGGATTTCTTACTCTACTTGCTTGGGAGATGTGGGTTTGGAGAGAGATGGTGCTCATGGATTAGATGGTGCATATTAACAACAAGATTCTCTGTGCTAATAAATGGTAATCCAATTGGCTTCTTCAACAGTCCTTGAGGTTTGAGACAAGGGGATCCACTATCCCCACTCCTCTTTATCATTGTTATGGAGGCATTGAGCAAAATGATTTCAGCGTTGGTTTGCAGTGGCTTCATGGCTGGATTCTCGGTGGGGGACCCCTCTAGGGGTATTATTAACATCTCTCAATTGTTATTTGCAGATGATACACTTATATTCTGTGAGGCAAAATAAAACCAATTGCGGGCACTGAGGGCACTCTTACTTTGCTTTGAAACGGCATCAGAGTTGAAAGTGAACCTTGAATGAATTGGTGCCAGTTGGTAATGTTCTTTATATCAGACAACTGGCTAACAATCTAGGATACAAGGTGGTTGTCCTACCTATGAGTTACCTGGGTTTACCATTGGGGGCTGCCTCAAGGACTGCAACAATATGGGATACAGTGATCAAGAAGATTGAACGTAGATTGGCTAGTTGGAAGAGATTGGGTAGGATCACTTTCATCAAAAGTACTCTCTCTAATCTACCAACTTATTTTTTATCTCTATTCTCAATTCCAGCAAGTGTGGCGACCCAGATTGAGAAACTGTATAGGGAATTCCTTTGGAGTGGCATGGGTGATGACTTTAAATTTTACCTTCTCAAATGGAATAAGGTATCTTCCCCACTTCCCATGGGAGGGCTACGTATTAGAAACCTAAAGATTTTCAACAGGGCATTACTTGGGAAATGGTTGTGGTGATATAACACGAAACCGAAAGCTCTATGAAAGTCGGTAATTGATTACAAATATGGAAGTGGGAGGGGGGGTGGTTGGTGTACTAGAAAGGTAAATGGGCCTCACGAATTGGGGACTTGGAAGCATATTAGTAGGGGATGGGAGGTGTTTTTTCATCACTCTAAAGAATAAAACTCTAGAGCGACATATGGTGTGGAAACAATAGACTAAAAGATTTATTCCCCTCAGTTTTCAGGATTGCATGCGAGAAAGAAGTTTCAGTGACTGATTTTGTGGTAATAGCTGGAGATTAAATACAGTGGAACATTGTCTTTAGCAGGGCGGCCCAAGACTGGGAAGTTGGTAGCTTTGAGGAGTTCTTCCGACTATTGAATTATGTGAAACCGAGCATCCAAGGAAATGACAAGTTGTGGTGGGTACCGGCTGGTAAAGACACATTCTCAGTTTGATCATTCTATAAGTCTCTCACGCAGGTTCAGAACACTCAATTTCAGAACACTCAGTTTCCATGGAAGATGATCTGGCGACATAAGGTGTCTCCCAAAGCAACTTTCTTTGCGGACAGCTTCATTGGGAAAGATCTTGACGACGGATAATCTCCGAAAACATAGGGTGATCATAATAGATTGGTGTTGCATGTGTAAGAAAAGTGGTGAAACTGTGGATCACCTTCTATTGCATTGTGACGTTGCTAGAGCACTATGGGCTGAGGTGTTTAGTAGGCTAGAGATAGCTTGGGTTATGCCCGCCACAGTGGAGGCGTTCCTGGCTTGTTGGACAAATCTAGGAGGTATTCCGCAAATCAAAGCCGTGTGGAATATAGTTCCTATTTGTATTCTATGGTGCTTATGGCAAGAGCAAAATGACAGGACGTTTGAAGACAAGGAGAGATCTTTTGAGGATCTTAGATCTTTTTATGTTAGAATGTTATTCATATGGGCCATAGCTATCGATTTTAATGGTTTAGACCTGGCTGAATTTGTTTCCTCTTCTTCATCCTAGATAGGTGTTTTCCTCTTGTATACCATATTGTGTACTTTGGGCTATGTCTATTCTATTAATACAGTCGTTTACTAATAAAATAAAATAAAAAAACATTTATCAAAACCCAAGTACTTAGGATATAATACTGATTAGAGTTAAGCAAGATTTTATACCAATTTTCTATCTTTCTACATAGTTTCTATATATATATATATAAAAATATGCCCAAGAAACTCCACCAAAGCACAAGTATAAAAGAGAGGACAGCGCAAAGCAAGAGTAAGGTTTCAGATAGTATTCAATTTGAAAACCAATGCCACAAAATGGCGTAGTAAGTTTCTGGAGCTTTTTTCTTTTCAGCATTAACACATTAACATTGAAGCCAAAGATTAGAATTAAAGATTGGCAGGCACAATAGTTATTCAAGATAAAGCAACCGGATTGTATTTCTACAAATGAAACCACAAAACATTACGAACCTGAGCATGGACCCGCTTTTTTCTCGCTACAGATAAACCTGATTGGTTGATGTGCTGTGATTCTGAGCCACTCAAAGCATCCTTTCTCGGTAGCCCATGAGAGGTTACTTGAGACTTTCCATCTGCTTTCTTATTTTGGAGATTCCTTGTAGCCATCGCTCCACGTGCAGTTAGAGAACTGGAGATAAGGTCACTGCTGTTCTTATCCATTGATGAAGACCATGATTTTCTCGCACTAGAGTCATCTCCAAGCATATGCAGTTTGACAGAGTACCTGTCCCTCGCTCGATACAACTCCATTCTATGTCTCTCTACGGAAGTTATGTCCTCTTTAATAAACTGGAGATCAGATTGTACCTTCAAAGAAAACGAACTCCCATGACTTCAATGTCAACTAATGTGATTGCCTAAGCAAAGATTGATCAAAAGCTGGTTAACCTAAGTACAGACACACCTAACATGTGAAGATTTGACATGTCCACCTGATATATCTAACAAGCAATAACTACCACCAGCTTGTGGGGACAAACACACATTCATATAGCCTCCAGAATACATGATTTTTTTTAATCAGCAAGAACTTTATTAAAAATAGGCATAGACAAGTACACACGACATGTACAACACCTATGCATGAGTGTCTAAAGATACAAGGAAATCATGAACATTCATGGTCCAAAATATATGGTTGAGAAGAAGCCGAAGCAAAAGTTAAGCAAATCAAAGTAGGGTGTAAATAGAGGGCCCAGACTAGATAAAACAAACCTCGTTCAACTCGTCAATTTTTTGGCGCCTCAAATGATGCAAGAAGGTTAGCAATATTTGCATATTTCTCTCAGCTTCTTCTTGTTCCATTTTCCTCTTCTTGTCTGTGAGGAGTGACAAAAGGGTGTCTAGCTCCTTAATTGATACTTCACAACCCTGTCATGTACGTTTTTCAGAAAATTTTCAAAGAAAGCAATATTACAAGAAGCTTCAGTTTTGTCCACTCTACTGACTTTGAGCACGACATTGGAAAGTACATTAATTAATTATATGGGGAAACACCAACAATGGATACATAACATTATCGCTTTAGGTTCTTATAAACTTAGAAGTTCGAAAGAGTAGTTAAAAAATGTTCAAGTCACAAATAGCACTATAAAAAAGGCCCTAATTGAAGCACTGCACTCTTGGCATTACAAAAAATTAACAATCACGTTGTCTTGGCTTGGAACGCATTGTGAATACATTCTATAGTCAATACAAACGTATTGGGAATACAATTTTACTAGTCGATTAAATTCACCATTCTCTGTTAGCTCTCTTGAAAGTAAATTGATGGTTTAACATGGCATCAAGTTAACTAATCTTGAGTTCAAACCTGACTGCCCTCTATTCCTCTTGTATGCTTCCTTTTTACCCGGGCTGGTGCCCGTCGGTTTTATTAGTGAGATTGGATTTTAAATTTTCTAACTGAAGATTTAAGATCACAACATAAATAATAAATGTTGCTTTAATCGTAACATAACTAGTCCACGAAATCTGACCTGCTGTAATGCGTGACGAAATTGTTCCACAGGAGAAGCGGTTCTGGATATTTGACGAGCAGAAGCCTTCTTCAGTAGCTACAAAATTGGGACACAGAAACCGCACAAATAAGCTGCATTTCCAAGTAGATCAATTTCAAGAAGAGAAAGTGTTCATTATTCTATGTTCCAACTCTCACATGTAATCCCAAATTAACTACGATGTTACCAATAAAAAATTAAACTAATTAGGTCCCGTCAATGGAAATTTCTCGTTAATTTGAAAACGTTTATTATTTATTATGTTTGAGGCAATCGAGTGCTTAAACTAGAAACAAAAGAGAAAGAACCTTATCGAGCAAGAAGTTGGGGAATAACTGGTGGAGGGTGAGGTGGTGGGAGCAGCAGGGGCAGTCACTCTTGTTGCGGAGGTGTATGACGATGCACATATAGCAGAAGCTGTGACCGCACACGGTGAGGAACGCGTCCTTGATCGTCTGCATGCATATCGGACAAAGCAAGTCCTTGTCCAGCTCCTCCGATCCCCAGCCCGAGCCTCCTTCTGGTTCTTCATCCGGATGCTGCGCCGCCGAGAAGGCCGATGGAGACGACTTAGGCTTCGGCTCCCGCTCCCGCTCCGGCTCCGGCTTCACCACCGCCGGGACTACAGGCCCCGTGCCTGTTGACACTTCCTCCATCGCTTCTCTCTCTCTGGTCTGTTTCTTCTCTCTCTACGTAAAACTTCCCTATCTGTGAAAAATCTGTCTCTGTACCGTTTCTTCGTACATATGAAGTTGCAAGAAGAGAAGAGTGGGACCCAGAACCGTAGTTTGTGAGGGTGAGAACGGACCACGCTATCTCATTCTCCCCTAAGTTGCTAACTGCCTTACCGGGTTTTGTGGTTTTGAGCCGGTCGGCGCAGCCCCTGTTTTATTCCCTAACTTTTTTTTCTTTTTTTTTTTCTCAGAACAAGTAAAAAATAAATAAAAATTTTAATTCATAATCTCTATAACATATATTTTTATTTTTTATCTTTTTTATTTTTTTTATTAGCAAATGTGTGATGTAAAAATATAAGTAAATAACTCAATTAATTTAACATAAATAAATAAATAAAAATTAAAGCAGATGTGGTGTGCAGTATAGATACTAAATAATGAGTTTAGATCATCTTTTTAATAATTAAGAAAAATAATTTTTATAATTTGAATATATGCAAGTTAAGTGTACTTTATGTATAAAATTATTTAAATTTTTAATAATACATCCCATTTTTTTATGAGGACCTAGCATTAATCAATAATTATTATATAATCTCAATTTTAATAATTATTATCTAATTAAAATTTTTTTTTATAAATGTTCTTTTAATGTAAATGGTTTTTTAATTAGTATACTAGTGGTAATTATTATTAAATTAAACCATGCTAGCGTCGCATAGAATTGGTAGAGAAAGGATGAGTACTAAGGTGCCGCTTTTGGTGACGAATTCAGACCGCATTTAGATATCCATGTAGAAAGGGACGTGCTGCATAAAAAATTTTAATTTTAGAAGAAAGAACACACAAATCTCTCTCAATCTATCATCTATTTTATAATCACTCTTCGAACTATTAATTATGACAATTATTGCTTTAAACTTCCAAAAATTGTAATCTAGCCCCTCATAATGATTTGACATAAATATATGCTAATGTCATGTTTTGCAACTCAAGCAACTCTGCGTTGGTCAATTGTTCTTGCGAAAATTGAGGAATAAGAGTTTGGGGTGGTGAGAAACACATATGATGCCTAAATCGGCCTGGATTTCAATCTATGATTTAAGAGAGTTCAGGCATGAGTGCTTAGAGAGTTTTTTACCCCCACAAAGGGGGTATATACACCTAGTAAGAGTGATTCCCCATCAAGTCAATTGTGGTGATGTCGCTTCCTACTCAGGTTGTGCCATTTTCCAACGTCCTGCTACATGACAGGTCATTCAGGACTGATCATGGCAACCGTTGACAGTCTATGGTTCACGTCGTGGAGTGTCCATCTCCGATCTTCATTAAATACAACGTAGTCTCAACTTGATGCGCTCACCTTCCAAGTCTATCCAGCCATCGGTGTCCAAAGACTAGGATTGTCCCTGACCCTATGAAGATGGATTGTCGGCTAGTAGAGGTTTCAGGTCTTTTGACTCAGGGGTCCATGTCTCGCGTGTGCTACTTTGCTGCTTCTTTTTGGGCTTCGTGACCTCACCCTTTTCAGCCTGGCCCATCCTATCCTTTCCTATTGATTTCTTACTATTGGGCTAACCTTAGGCCTATCGGTGCCTCGCAGGCTAGGTCCGTGCAGTTTGGCTTGACATTGGGAATGACCTTTCTCATAATATCGTTCATAAAAATTCAAAAATTAAGAAAGAATAGAAAATGGAAAAGAATGATTTCTCAAAAAGAATATATTAAAAGATTCAAAATATAAAAATTGAAAATTAATTTTAGAACAAGAAATTAAAATTACGAAAAAAAAATAGTACATTGATATTTTTTAGAAGTTTAAGGGATAATTATCGAAAATAAAATTACTTAACAAGTTGTTCGAGATCAAACTCTTATTACACTTAAATAAGCCGATAATAAACCAAAACTACTGATCGATCATGAGATTATACAACTCGTATAACACTTGACTCAACTCGACGACTTATATAAGTTCATATAAACTTGTATACTTTTCTTTTACTATTTTTATAATATTAAATTTAAATTTACAATAAGAATGTTTTATTTATAAAAAAAAAAAAAAAAAAGAGGAACCATGTTTCTAATACGATCCATAATAGTTGAATTCTTATGAATATAATCATTTATATTTATATTTGTATATACAAACTATAAAGAAAAATTTACAAAAATTCAAAGTTTATATGAAAATATGTAGATAAAGTTATAAGATATAATATAAATAATTTTTTTTATTAGATTTAAGTAGTTTGTAAACAAGTTTGAATTCAATCGGAAAAAAGAAATGATTTGTTCGTGAACATAAAATATAATTCGTTAATAAGTTTTAACTCGACTTGTATTAGAATAAAATTAATAATCTTGACGACCTATTACACTACTAGTTTAAACTCAATTTATTTAAACCACTCATCGAAATTGATAATTTGGAGTTATTGTAAATTTAATTTTTTATAGTTATTATGTTTTCCTCTCTCAAATTATAATTTATTTTGTAAATTATTTGGGTGGCATATTTTTGTGATAAATGCTATGAAAAGTGAAAACGACCAATATACCTCCGGCTGTCCTTTACGCTGCTGCAGGCAGGACGACCAAATTTGGCAATTTAATTTTATTCCGCTCTGGCAACGGTAGCGTATGGTTACTGCCGTCGCCTTTTTCAGTGCAGTTAATGCCTGAATCCAACAGCCTCGGCATATAAGGTACTCAATTGAGTGGACATCAGACTTATTTTTTAAAGGAAAAAAATGTAAATCTTGTGAAATGATCAACAATAAATAGATAGAATTTGCAACCAGTTCTTGAAACATTAGAAGCTGGGCCCATACATCGGCCCATAACAATTCTAAGGGCTTGAAAGATTACGTATTGCTAAATGAAGGAAAAGGCAACTGATTGGCCTTTGCAATAGGACACTCAGGACATACAAAGGAAGTCTAACTGGGAACATAAGGCAAACAGTTTTGGTGCAAAATACTGGAGACTAGACGAAGAGTTGGGTGGCCGAGTCGTCGATGCCAGCAGCTTAAATAGACCTTTTCACCGAGATGGACTGAGGAAGAAGACAGCGGCAGGGAGGAAGGAAACTTGTAGAGGCTGTTATGGGTTGGTCCACTGATGATGAGCCTCCCTGTTATTTTGTCCTTTACAGATAAATGTGAGTTATGAAATTCAAAGAAACAAGAGTTGTCAGTGCAAAATTGGAAGATCGAAACCAAGTTTTTTGTGATAGAGGGTACATGAAGGAGATTATGCAATTTAAAGGAAGAGGAATTGATGGAGAAAGAGGAGTCATCGATATTTTGAATGGGAAGACTTGCACCATTTCCAACCCGAATCTGCTCGTTTCCACCATAAGGTTCAGATGAGAGGTTAAGGTGAGAGAGGTCATGAGTTATATGATGAGTGACATCATTATCTGGATACCAAGTTGAATCTGAGGTGGCTAATGGTGTTGTGTAATTGGCAGAGAAAGAGGTGGGTGGCTCATATTGGTAAGCATGATCAAAACAGTAATAGCATTGCAGCGCAACATGCCCAGATCTGTTGCAAACTTGGCATGTGGGTCGCTGGGTGTTGTTCTGAAAGGGTGGCCGAGAGTTGGGAGAGGAACGTCCTCTGGATGGTGGGAACCTACCTCGGCTTCCAAAATTTCGTCCTCCTCGAAAGTAACCACGGCCTCCTTGATCTCTGGAATTGGTTGTGCTGAGGTTTGCTGATGGTTCAAACGAAGAGGGAGTAGAGGTACGGGAAGCATGGCTTAATCTGCTCTCATGGATGAGAAGGAGATGAAAAAGTTCATTGGAGGATATGGGCTCTGCTCGAGTTGTAATAGAAGTGATGAAGGGTTCATAAGTTGGACCTAGACCATTTAACAGGTAGGTGACATATTCCTTGTCTAAGAGAAATGCTCCAGTTGCAGCAAGGGTATCGGCAAGCATCTTCACCTTGCTGAAATAATCAGTAATTGATTGGTCACCTCTTGATAGGTTTGTAAGTTGAAACCTGATCTAGAACTCCTTAGCTTGAGAATGGGAGCTATACATGGATTCAAGAGCTGTCCAAAGTTGGCGTAAGGTACCTGCAGAAATTACATGGGCAAGAATCGACTCTATTAGAGATGAAAACAAAATACTCAAGATGAGTTGATCAGCTTTTTGCCAAGTGAGATAAGCTGGATTGATTTGGGATTTGTAGTGCTCTCAGACGGCAGCATTTTGGGTGGAGGTTTTTGTGTGCCATCCACGAAAGAGAACAAGTCTTGTCCTCAGAGATAAGCTGTGATTTGAACTTTCCACAGCATATAATTTTTAGAGTTCAATTTGGTGGACACTAAGTGGGAAAAGGAAGAATGAAGAGAAGGAGGAGGTGACGAAAAGGTTGCCATGGCAAAGGATCAAGAGACTGCTAGTCTAGCAGCTCTGATACCATATCAGAGAGATAGAGAAAGTTGTCTCAAATATTCATTTCATTCATAATAGGTACATTGTGCCTTTGATAGAATATATAGACTTGAGGTACTACAAATAATAACAGAAAGCATGTACAAAAAGGAATAAAATTGGTTACAACAAAATCAGAATAAGGATGAAAATCGTGAAGATTCTGGAAGATTGTAGAGCTGCTGAGGTGGCTTCTGCTGCTTCTTGTTTGGCTGAGTGGCATCATCATCTTGACTTAGGCTAATAAAGAAGACGAGTGATACAACTACAAATAGATTACACAAAACTAATCAAACAAATTGATCTGGTTTCACGTGATCTGTTAAATTTACATTATAATAAAAAGAATTTGACAATTTGGCGAATAAGGGTGGGTAGCATAGGCCTCGCCCCGTCTGCCCCACCCCTCACTACTAAATTATATCATGTATATGGAGAAGTATATGGGGATTGAGGTTTCTGATTCAAGAAGGGATGAGGTGGAGAGATGGAAATGGAGCAAAGATAAAGATAGGGGGATAAACGGTTGCCCACACTCTGTACTTACAAAGTTCAATCTCCAATTAAGATACTCCACTAGGATGCAAGAGTCAGTGAGTTTATTGATCAACAAAAGGTTTGCTGGAACACAGATCTAATCAATGAGGTGGTGAATGATGATGAAGCAAAAATTATAAGTAGTTACCTTTAATCTAGGATCTAAAGACAAATTATTTTGGGGCTTTAGCAAAAATGGTACTTTTACTGTGAAGAGTGCATATTATCTAGCAGTCCAAAGATTGAAAGTGATGGGGGTCAACAATCATATACTATAAGCTCTAAAGTTGGTTGGCAAAAAATTTGGAAGATGAAAGTCTCAAATGTAGTTAAGGTGTTTATCTGGAAAGCAGCTAGTGAGGCCTTTCCTACTAAAAGCAATCTATACAAGAAGAAATTTACTGAAACTGCTTTATGCCCAATCTGTAAACTGGTGGAGGAAACGACATGCCATGCTCTATGGAGTTGTCGTGCAGCTTCTGATGTCTAGGCCGAGTCACTCAGTGTATTACAAAAATGGGGTTGTCAAGAGGAAGATTCATTAGTTTTATGGGAGAGGATGGTGACGAATTTGCAAATAACTGTGCTGGAGGAGATAGCTTGTGTTCTCAAAAGAATATGATCAAGGAGGAATAAGTTTATTTTTTAAGGGAAATTTGATAGTCCCAGAGTTGTTTATAGCAGTACTAAAGCTAAATTAGAGTAGTTTCAGCAGGCTCAAGCTTCATTGAAGGAACCAGAAGATGCGATAGGGCCAGTAAACAGATTATTTGGAAAAAACCAGGTATTGGAGTCCAAAAAGCAATCTGGAATGCTGCTAGTGATATTGAATATATTAAAACTATTTTAAGAGATAGAACAATTGTAATATACTCCAAAGGAGAGCAATCATGTAGCCCATCAAGTTGCCAAACTAACCCTACAATGTGAAGAAGAAGTTGTATATGGTTAGAAGAGGCACCTAGTGATATTGAGAGTGAGCAATACTACGTACAGTCCCCAAATAGAGATTGCAATGCAAGCCTAGTTAATTTTAATTTTAAAATTTTTTAAAATTACAAAAATATCCTTCCTAAAATAATATTTTTTGTCATTTAATAAAAGGTCTGCACATACAATCTCTAAGTAAGGACTATAATTAGAATTTCTCTTTAAAAATATTTTTATATTTTACTACAGGAAATTGCTTGATGTAGAGGTTTCTGTTCAGCAATGTAAACATTTTTAATTAATTTCTCATTCCTCCTCTTCAACGCTCTTTATTCACGTTCGGACCCTCACTCACTCATTTCCACGCTTTTTCTTTATTTGGCAACAAAGACTGAACCATAGTACTTGGTTTCATATTTTTTGCAGTAGACATCAGAAAATCCCAACTTTATTGTCAACGGTATGCACAATAAAGTTTAATCTAGAGGACTTGGATTTTATCCATTTCTATTGGTTTGTTCCCAATTTTTTTTCTTATTCAATTGGGTTTGACTACAAAACAAATCAAAACAAGAATATTTTTATTATATAATATCTTCTTTTTATTTTTTAAATTAATTTATATTTTGATTTAGTTTATAAATTTAGATTAATTTAAAATAGAATATAATTATATAATATTGTATATGAAAAAATATTGTAAATATCAAAAGATATAATGATATTATTAATAATTAGAGAAAATATTTAAAATGAATAAAAAAGATTAAAAAGTATAATATTTAAATGATATGAATAAAAAAATAGATAAATTGATATATAGTATATTCTAAAAGTCAGAATATAAAATAAAAATATATATTTTAATAATATATTTTAAAAAATAGAATGAATATCATTGAGAGTTCTCTTATAGTCTTACAAAGAGATTTTTTAAATATAAAATAGATATAATATATTTCCTCCAGCCACGTCTTTGAATCATATTTTTATTAGTATTTTTATTATATGTTTGGAAATTCAAAATTTTCATCTTCATCTCATCTCATCTTTACATTTTTTTAAATTTTCATATAAAATATAATAAATAATTTAACTTTTTCAAATCTCAATACAACTTTTTCAAATTCTAATTCAATTTTTTCAAATCTTAAAACTAAAAAATAATATTTTAAACTTTAAAACAAAACACAAAATTCTCATCTCATCCTCCAAACATATCCTGACGAGGTTAATTGCTCATCTCTCTCTCTCTCTCAGCCTGAATTCGTGAATTCAGAGAATTTTCCGCCATATTTACTTGCAGGTTCCTACTCCCTACATTCAGAGTCGTACAACCTCCCATTCTTCGCCTAATTCGTAACCATTTCTCTCTCTGTTATATGCCTAGGGCTCAACATTTTATTGAACCAATAAATTCTCTTCTGGTGCATTTATCTACAAATGATTAATTATATCTGCACATTGTTTGTTTCTCTTCATAAGAATTTATTTAATTTATTTTTGTTGGAACTGGGAAAAGAAATATCTCAGTTGTAATCTAATCTGATTGTCATGTTTTATTAATTTGGAATTCTTAGGTGGCTTACGATAAAGCTAGCAAGTGAAATAAGCATTAGATGAGGCTTTTGCTGTTTGGATTGTTAGTGTCTTTAGCTTCAGGACTCGCTGCAATACTCGTCTATCTCAACGGCGTCACCCATCTCTGTACGTAATAGATTATGTTTATTTGTGCGTGGTAGATACTTGCATGAGGAAACTTCATGAATGTGTCATTTTCAGACGAAAGTTATTGGCCTTCGAATGAAGATTTGGAAGCCTTGCGGTCTTTGCAGAGCGATTTCCAGAAGTGTGTGGTGAGAAGTTTTTTAATTTTTAATTTTCTATCAATTTGAACATTGCAACTTTTTTTTGAATTATAATACCCCATGGCATAGCTTTCAAGTAGTTCATCCAAATTATATTACTACACTGATGAAATGATCACACCGGTTACTTTGTCCTTAAAATTGTGATTGGATAAATTCACTTGTTTGGATATGGAAGTGCTTCATTTGACTTCGTTTGAAAATGGAGTTGCATTTGTGAGGAGTTTTTGTAGCTTGAAGCACGTAATCAATTAGAGTATCAGTTGAAATTCGAATCCAGTGGTTCTACTCTTCATTGACTTGTGTTTAGTGGATCTGACTTCTATGGGAGCTACATGCCTAGGAAGTTATGCTTTGCGTGATTTTTTGTGTAGCTACTGATTTTGGATTTCGGTGCAGAGAGCAAATGGATTAGGTTTACAAGCTGCGAGTGGCAAAGATTATTGTCAGGTCAAGATTAACTTCCCTAGCGACACCATCCCCAAATGGGTAAATTCTTCTCCTAGATTTTCATCAGATGCTTGCATAGATATAATTTATATATTATGCATAAGTTAGTCATGTCAGCAAACATTTACTTTTGATTTTTTAAATTTAATTTTGTGGTATTTTGTGTTTCTTTACATTGCTCAACTGTATGTTGTTCTTCTCTGACTTAGTTCCTTGGAAATTTGGAATGTAAACAGAGAGATCCTAAAACTGGTGAGCTAGAAGGGTTGTCATTTGATTTTAATCTGTGTGAAACTGTGGCTACATGGGAACAGGTGAGCTTGCTGTTTTCCTGGCGATCCTATCATTCAACTGTTTGATTAATTTTGAAGGAGACAAGATATGCCTAGACTTAGGCCCCGCTTGGATATATAGTTCAGATGAGATGAGATGAGATGTTTTGAATAGTAGTTAAATAAAATATTGATAGAATATATTTTTTAGTATTATTTTTATATTAGAATTTGAAAATATTGAATTGTTTATTATATTTTTGTCTGAAAATTTGAAAAAGTTGTAATGATTGAGTTGAGATGAGATGAGATAGTAGTTTTATGTAAACAAACTGGACCTTAGTGAAATATCTTTGTAATTGGCACCTTTGTTTAATAAATAGCCATGTTTGGGAAGTAAGATGATCTTAAAACTTCTCATAATTTCCTTCCCAAATATCACTCAAACACAAAACACTTTTCAATTTCAAATGTTCAACTTTTTCATCTACTTATTACAACTTTTCTAAACTTCTAAATAAAACACAAAAAACAATACAACTTTTTCAAATTTCAAAACGAAAATTATATTAAAAAATTATATTTAAACAATTTTTTAAATTTATAATATTTTTATTCAACTTTTTTTCTCCTTTCCCAAAACCCAATAAAAAATCTTAAGTCAAACAATTTCACTACTTTTCACAGAATTCTCATCTAATCTCATTATCAAGCATGCTCTTAATCTGTTGTTCCCATTTCTCTTTACCTTGATTATTGTCATGTAGACTGGGCTTTTTGATATGTTTGTTTAAGACTTCCTTATATGCTTTATATTTGATATGTCATATATTGAGTTTTTTGCTTAGGTGCGCAATAGTACCACAATACTCACAAAAGAATTCATTGATGTTTTGCCAAATGGATGGGAGGAATATGCGTGGCGCAGGATCAATAAGGGAATACTTCTGTAAGTAGTTATACAACAGGCTGGTACTGGAATTAGTTTTACTCAATATATTGAATAAAATCTTGGATACAAGAAATGTTTCATCTCATCTCATCATTACAACTTTCTCAAATTTCCACACAAAATATAATAAACAATTCAACTTTTTTAAATTTCAAAACAATAATAATATTAAAAAATAATGTTCTAACAATATTTTATTTAACTTTCAACGTTCATCTCAACTTACTATCCAAACGGCACCTAAATCATCTACCTAGAGTATGAACTATGTAATATTGATACAATTGATCTATTTTCATGTAAGCTAATCACAAATTATTTGAAAGATGATAAAAGCTTTCTGGTTCCAATGGCCCATATGACTTTGGCATTGATTTTACATCTAGTACAATTATGATGTGAAATAAGACAATACTTTTACTTGTAGTATGAGATTATATCATTTTTTTTGGTAGGTGAGATTATATCATTTTGATGTGTGCATAACAAAATCTTACTTTCGCTATAAATCCTGAGGAAGTTAAAAAATTATGCAAGAGAAAAATTTTATAGAAAGTTTTCAAGTGGCTGTAACTTTTTTTTAGATATATTATTTTTTTCGAATGTAAATTAAGTTCTTAAAGCTGCTGAAAATATTCACAGCCCCATGCAATCTGATGTAGCTCATTTCTCCATCGCAGCAATCGCTGTGAGAACAAGACTCTATGCATGGAGAAACTTTCACTGGTACTCCCTAAAACACCACCGTATCTTCCCCGACAATTTGGTCGTTGTGCTGTTATTGGGAACTCAGGAGATCTATTGAAAACAAGGTTTGGAAAGGAGATAGATGGTTACGATGCTGTTATCAGAGAAAATGGTGCTCCAATCCAGGTCAAGCTGCTTATTTATTGATGTTAGAATTCTGGCGTTTGCTTCACTTAATAACTGATCTTCCTTTTCTGTTATTGGATGCATTGCAGATCTATTCAGACTATGTCGGCAAAAAGAGTACATTCCGTCTTCTTAATAGGGGATCTGCCAAAGCTCTTGATAAAGTTGTGGAGTTAGATGGTATGAGCACCATGCTCTATTGTAACTTGTGAATCCTGTCACATTTTACCTGGAGAACACTGAAGATATGGTTTCTGCAGAAACAAGGAGGGAGGTCTTGATCATTAAAACGACAATTCATGATATCATGAAGAAAATGATACTGGTCTGTATGTTGGTTCCCTGTAGTTTTCCTGGTCCCACAAGAAAACAATTGTTGACTCCAATATTTGTTGCATAAATGTGATTGTTTCTCCTAACATTTCCCTCTTGCTGTAAATCACCGTCTAGAAACATAATAATAATTTCATAATTTTTGTGACTTAAAAAAATTGGTACTTATTTGTACATTCATTCCTTGAAAGTCATACATGTATTTCTATACTCTATGAACTTGCTTTTAATTGCTGATTTTGACCCAAAGATGAAAAGGGAGAAAGAAAAGTTTGCTTGCTGACAGCAAAAACCAATTTTTGAAATCTCCGCTCTTGCCTACATGTTGAAATTTTGCTCTTACTTACCCCTCAAACCCCCAAAACAATTGGAGAAATCTTTATCATTTGTATTCCCTCTTGAATAAATGCTCAATTTGGCATTCCTTGATAATATAACATTACTTCCTTGCTTTTGGGGTTAATTATATTACTGAAAGCTTGAATTTTCTTTTTGGGGCTTTTTTATGCAGGATATTCCAATAAAAAATCCTGTATATCTCATGCTGGGTGCATCCTTTGGTTCAGCAGCTAAAGGAACTGGGCTCAAGGCTCTTGAATTTGCTCTCTCTATTTGTGAATCAGTATATATGTATGGCTTCACTGTGGATCCCGGTTATAAAGAATGGTATAAAATTTCTTTCAACTGTTGGTGTTTCCAAATGAAATACTTTTATGCAAGGGATCCTTGTAATATTCTTTCAGGACTAGATATTTTTCAGAATCTCGACAAGGTCATACTCCTCTGCATGGTAGGGCTTACTATCAAATGATGGAGTGTTTGGGAGTAAGTCTACAAGCTTCTTTTCTTTATTGATACATGTATAGTTTTGTTGGTATTAACCTAAAGATGATTGGATCAGAAAAAGTTTTTATTCTTTTTGAGAGAACAAAGACCACCAGTGCTCAGTCCCTATTATGGGGCTTTGAAGTTGCAAACTCTATTAACAGGGTTCATTGAGCAAACAGTTTTATGTTGATTACTGAATTACAATCACGATGATTGCAAAATATGTAGGGTTATGCTTTAGTTTAATTTTTGCAAATAGAACTTTTCCTAGTAACAGCTTGTATGGGTGCTCCATCGCACTTCCTTCTTGATATAAGTGAAATATTATCATTTGTTGTTATTCTATATCATTAACTTCGTTTTGTCTTTTTCTTCTGCTTGTTAAGCTGATCAAAATCCATTCTCCTATGCGAGCTGATCCAAATCGTGTCATCGAATGGGTACCAAGCCATGGCACAATTAGAGCTGCTAGAATTGCATCAGAGAAATTATTGATGTAAGTGATCTTCTATTTTTCTTTGTAGATTTGAAAATTTATAGTTGAGAATAAGCTGCTAAAATTCATTGACTTGATGTTTGTTCATGAATGAATTGTGGAACTTCTCTCTCAAAGCTTTATAAACCTTTGCAATTGGGATTGTCAAGTAGTAGAAGCATGTTTGAGTATCGAGAGGTTCTGAAATTGTTTCACCAGTTTTATGTGACAGGAGTCATCCATTTGTTGCAAGTGCTACAATTCCACAGTTTTGAGGCATGAGCTGATTCGTACTTAGTTGCATCAACCATCAATATCGGAAAGAAGGAAAATTTTCTGGATTTTTTTTTAAAGAGATCCATTATATGGTGTCTTTCTGACGGAAGCTCTGCACAACTACTGCCTTTCCTTTATAGAATTTTTTTTCATTTTTTACATTCCAAATTTGATATCTTTGTCTGCATTGTTAATTGAGGTTTTTAATGTATTATTTCTTTCCTAATATAATATTAAGGAGAGGAATAGATGGAGCTTATAAAGCATAATTCAAAGCCCATATATTACTTTTTAATAAGTGAAGCCTCAAGTGCTATAGTTCTTGAGTAGATTCATATTCTAGAACACGAAGATCAATTTCCTATGAGCAATGCTAGGACACAGAGTCCGTGCCCATTCCAAACCATTTCTAACTTCCTATTAAGTTGAAACCTATTGTCTTGGACATGTGGTGAATAATTTGTCTGCTTCTGTGTTATGATCCCATTGATCCAAAAGCCTTAGAACTGTTGGATACTAATTTGGTTAAACCTTTAACCCTCAAGATCATAACATTCTGTTAATCTGTTATTTTATAATTTTGTGTAGGATTTTTACTTATAAAAAAAAATAATAATTTTGTGTAGGAGGGTTGGAGGTGCGTCAGGTGACCCACTTGCCTCGTGTTCAATCATTAAGAAGCAAGTTGAGAGAAAGCCTATAGCATTGTCAAACATCAGAAAGGTCGCTGCTGACCATAAAAAATTTGTGAAGGGCACAACCATGTACCCGCTGGAACACAGTCTAGGACAAGGGGTAATTTGCACGTGCCAGCAAATTAAATCATGCAGCGCTGACTAATATGTGATTTATATCGGTTTCTCTATTAGCAATTGGATGAAGAAATTGCTGCAGGTCGATGATTGTTGAGTNTTTTTTTTTTTTTTCTTTTTTGTTTTTTTTTTTTTTTTTTTTTTTTTTTTTTGTGCGGGGAAAAAAAGCACAAAATCTGTCAATTTTATTGGTTTACTTTTCCTTTTGTAAGTGAATTTTTCAACAATATCTTGGTACTTTATCAAATATTTCAAATTCTGTCTAACCTTGTGATAGGGTAGAAGAGAAGAGAATATTTGCAGATTTCTCATTAATAAACCAGGAAGAGCACAAATGGTATATATAGACGTAAAAAGGAAATCCTAACAACTTTCCTAGACATTTTTATAAGCAGCGGCTATGCACACCGGAATATTCTTTAGTGCAGCAGAGTTTGTTATAGTGGTTGGCCAAAACTGTTACAATCAGTGCCAAAGAAGAGTCTTGCTGCTTTGTTGTTAGGTGCTGAGAAAAAGAAATGGAATTCTGAGTTGAGTCTGTGTAATTGAAGTTGGAAGAGGAAGGGAAGTTCAACGATGTGTATTGAGTAACGAAATTAACGGTCTGCGTTAGTATACAGTGCGTTTTGTATTCATTAGTAGAATGGAGTGTTTTGATGAGTTTAGCTTTACCAAGAAAGGCTAGTAGCGGTACGGTGCATTTTGTGTTTCTCTTCATTCATCTATATAAATACGAAGGAAGAGTTCGTTGTTAAGTTAGTTAATTGCTTGAGTTCATTCCGTGATTGTAAGGAGGTTTGAGGTTCCTCGAAAACCTTATTCAAGAATCAATAAAGTGGTTCTTGGTTTCTTCTTCTTTTTCTTCCAGAATCTTCTCTGTTTTCATTCTTTTCTATTCTTGGTTCTTGGCTAGAGTTGGCATCTTGATTGATACCTTACAATTGGTATCAGAGAGGACGATCCTCTGTCCTCTCCTCTCATGGCAGAAGGTATGCGGGGAGCTCTGAAGTCGCAGTTGGATGGGTCGCAGAAGCAACAAGAAGCTATTCAACGACAGTTGAAAGACTATCATCATGCAATTCACAATATTGCAAATAGGTTAGAACAACTTTCTTATATGCTTAAATCCTTAGTTGAGACTAGACAAGTTGTGCCTCCTGTTGATAATGTTCATGTTAGTGGTAGTGGGGTGGAATCCCATAAGATAGACCATTGTTGCCTCGTGGGGTGAGGCTGGATTTTCCACACTTCAATGGAAGTGATCCTTCGGGTTGGATTTTTAAAGCCAGCAAATTCTTTGATTTTCATCAAATCCCTTTAAATCAAAGAATCTTAATGTCAGCGTATCATATAGAAGGAGAGGCCTTGGTTTGGTACCAAGATGCCTTGGATGGGAGAGTCTTTAATAGGTGGGATACTTTTATCAAGGCTCTACAAGTCAAATTTGACCCTACAGCCTATGATGATCCTATGGAGGCTTTGACATGCCTCAAGCATATCACTTCTGTGACCAGTTACAAGGCTCAATTTGAAGTTTTATCTAACAGGCTTAAAGGTTTGTCAGAAAGGCATAAATTGAGTTGTTTCTTGAATGGGTTGAAGGATGAGATTCAGTTACCAGTCCTAATGCTGAACCCCATTAATCTAAATCCAGCCTTTGAATTAGCTCAAATCCAAGAAAAGTATGTACTAGCCACCGGCCCAGCAAGAAGTTAGTGAGGAGTATGGGTGGAAATGTTGAAAAAATGCATTTTGATGTACAATCTGTTTGAATAAGTTTCAAAGAACAGCAGCACCAGTGAGGAAGGTTTTTTCTACACAAATGAATGAGAAAAGAATGAAATGGTTGTGTTATCACTGTAATGAAAAGTGGAACCCAACACATGTGTGTAAAAAACCTAAAGTCCATGTGTTACATGGGGAAGAATGTGAAGATTCTATGGTGCAAAAAGACAGTGAGGTGGAAGCTATAGTAACTGAAAAGGGGGGTAATGAAGATGAAAGCATGGAGATTTCTATTCATCCGTTGTCAAGATGCATTAATAATAATTCTATGAAGTTGTTGGGCAGAATTGGTGAATCTTCAGTAGAAATTTTAGTGGACTTTGGGAGTTCTCATAATTTCTTAGATCCACTAGTAGTCAAAGCAGCAAAGTTGAGAGTGAAAAAAAAACCCAACTTGCAAGTTAAGGTTGCTAATAGTGACACCATTCTGAGTCAAGGAAAATGTGAGGAGACTCTTAAGATCCAAGGATCTAAGTTTAAAATTCATTTTCATGTGTTGAGTTTGGGGGGATGTGATGTGGTGCTAGGGGTTCAGTGGTTGAAAACATTGGGACCCATTAATTGGGATTTTTCAACTATGACCATGAGTTTCAAAGTTGGGCAGTCTGTTGTTCTATTACAAGGGCTGAAAAATGTTGAACTAAAGGTTCAAAATAGAGAAGGGTGCTTGAACTAAGACGGCAGGAAATAACCTGACTGATGAACAACAATTCTAGGCAATAATACGATTACTACCGAATTCTTGGGAGAATATGAGCCAGAATCTGACGCATAATGAGAATATTAAGGACTTTAATGATGTCTTGCGTCACTTAGAGTTGGAGGCTGAGCACTTAGAGGCTGCTAAACCTAAACATTCGGCCTATGTGGCTCAGTCTGGTTCGCACAAGGCATCTAGGCCTAAGCACAAGAAGTTCGATATAGGGGTTGCTGCTGAATAAGTTAAGAAAGTGTCAGGAACTTCTCAACACAACAAGAGGGGCAAGCGCAGGAAGAACAAGTCAAAATTAGAGTGCTTCAACTACGAAAAGAAAGGCCACTTCGCTCGTGACTGTACTAAGCCGAAGAATGTACATTTTGGCTTTTCTCGCATTGTTTTTATAACTAGCCATGTGATGGTTGCTCATTCCTATCCTGTGTGAACTGCTGATTTAGGAGTGACCGAACACATAGCGCGAGATCAAGTCAGCTTTGTGAAGTATTGCCGGATTCCAGCTGGGAGTTGTGATATCAAGGTGAGGAATGGAGCTAGCGTGGAGGTGCTGGAACTTGGTACCTACAAGCTGGACTTAAGGGGTGGCCGCACTCTATTTCTCCACAATGTGCTATACACTCTCGAGATCCAACGAAACTTACTTTCTGTAATTACTTTGTTAAGACTAGGTTTTCCGATTGTATTTGAAAATAACGGTGTTTCCTTTTATTTGGACAATGTGTTTTATGGTTATGTTTTTTTATCAAACGGTTTTATAATATTGGATTTGGATTATTCAAATATGAATGAGTTTATTATTTTTCTTTTTGCATCTGAAAATTTGGATTTATATAAATGGCATACTAGGCTTGGCCATATAGGGCAATATAGAATGATTCAATTAGTTAGAGAAGGTCTGATAGTAAATCTCACTAAGGTCATTTTGCCCACATGTGAACATTATCTTATGAGAAAAGCCAAGAGAAAACCTTTTGGAAAGGACACTAGGGCATCTTTTCCATTGCAATTAGTTCACTCAGACATCTATGGTCCAATGGGTGTGAGGGTAAGACACGAAGGTGTCTACTTCATCACATTTATAGATGATTTTTCACGTTATAGTCATGTCTACTTAATTTTCCATAAGTCTGAAGCATTTGAATGCTTTAGGCGATATCTCAAAATGGTTGAGAATCAGCTAGACAAGAGCTTAAAAACTCTAAGAACTGACCGAGGATGAAAATATCTCTCTGAGCAATTTTAAGGCTATGTGATGAAAAATGAATCAAAAGATAATTAACGATAACAAGTATGCCACAACAAAATGGGGTGGCAGAAAGGAGAAATCGAACATTGCTTGAGATGGTTAGGTCAATGATGGCGCATGCAACCTACCAATTTCTTTTGGGTGATGCACTTTTAACTGTTGTCTATATTCTTAACCGAGTGCCCTCAAAATCAGTATCTTCTACCCTATATGAACTATGGATTAGCGAGAAAGCCAATTTGAGTAACTTGCGGCCATGGGGCTTAACTGTTTTGTTCACGGTGTTTCTCATAAATATGGAAAGTTAGGCTTTAGAGGAAAGAAGTGTAATAAGCTACTCAGAACACTCAAAATGGTATGTGCTAATAGGTCAACAATTTGATGGAACTATTACTGAGATTGAGTCACGAGATGTAGATTTCATAAAGGATGAGTTTCCAAGTATGGGTGAGGTTAATCGGAGTTTGGAACTCCATGAGATTGTGGGTCAAGAGTAAGGCGCTCCAAGAGGTTTAGTTGAGAATGAGGAAGAAATTCCTCAAGCTCCTACAAATTGTGAGAGTAACTTGCCTTCGAGTGGGAACACACCACTTGTATATCAATCACAACAGCCTCAACCGCGTAGAAGCACGCGTGAAAGTGTTCTCCGTCGTCGTTTTGAAATTGAATGAGAAACTTTTATGGTAGTTTCGCAAGATGATGATGATGAGCCTAGAATAATTCATGAGGTTGTCTCGTCTTCTACTAAAGATGAGTGGGTGAAAGCACTAAAAGACGAGATAAAGTCTGAGGACAAACTAGGTTTGGGATCTGGTAGATCTATCGTCAGGGCGCAAAGCTATTGGGAACAAATGGGTTCTAAAGGTAAAGCGTAAGTCGAATGGATCAATATAAAGATACAAAGCTCGCTTAGTGGCAAAAAGATATACCCAATAAGAGGGTATAGACTATAAGAAAACTTTTTTACCAGCGGTAAGGTTTGTCTCAATTCACCTGATTCTAGCTATTATAACATACATGGATTTGGAACTCTACCAGATAGACGTTAAGACAGTATTCTCAATAAAGAACTAGATGATGAGATCTATATGGATTAACTCATGGGCTGTGGTCAAAGGTCAAGAGCGCAAAGTGTGTAAACTTAAACAATCTATATATGGTCTAAAGCAATCATTTAGATAATGGTATCTTAGATTCCATCTCGAATGGGTTTACAATAATTACGGAGGACCATTGTATATATTTCAAAATGTCCAAGAAGAGTTTCATTATGTTGCCATTATATGTTGACGACATATTATTGGCTGAAAATGATAAATGGTTAATAGTCGCCACAAAAAAGTGGTTATCCTTCAATTTTGAGATGAAGGATATAGGTGAAGCAGAATACATTCTGGAAGTTAAGATCTACAGAAATTGCTCAAAGAGACTTTTGTGTTTGTCCTAACAGACTTACATAAAAAAAGTTATCGAGCGCTTCCAAATGAGTGGATGTAAACCCATTAGCACCCTTATTACAAGAAGCGAGAACTTGTCTAAAGAGTTGGTCCTAAGACTCAAAGAGAAATGAAAAAGATGGCTCATATCCCTTATACTAATGTTGTAACCTGATGTATGTCATAATGTATACTCGGCCAAACAAATACTATGTAGTTGGCTTGGTGAGTATATTCCAATCGAACTCTGGATTAGTTCACCGGAAAGCAATAAAAAGGATTATGAGATATCTCAAGAGAACTACAGACTATATGTTTTGCTATTAAGGTTCGGATTTGCAGCTGAGGGTAGGGCTGTACAGAAAACCGCCGAACCGACCGGGACAGACCCAGACCAACCGCCGGAGCTCAGAACCAGCCGAAACCGGCAGGGAACCGGTTGGCCGTTGGTGGTAAAATGTCAAAACCGGCGTCGGCCAGTTCGGTCTCGGTCTAAGCCAGCCAAAAATCGATGGACTGGCCGCAGCAGCTTTTTTTTTTTTTATATATATATACCATTCTTAAACGACGCCGTTTCACTTAAATCATATCCCCTGGACCCCTTCGAGTTCGACCCTTCGGTCCCTTCCATCTTCTTCTCAGTTCTCCCAGCCTCCAGCCTTCGAGTTCGAACTCCAGCCTTCGCAGCGTCCTGCGTCCGGCGTCCAGGACTCCACGTGTTCGCCGTCTACCGATCCACGACTCCACGCGGCCACGCCTCAGCGAAGTTCAAACTTCGCACCGTCCAGGGACCAGTGCAGCCTCCACTGATCCACGTTCCTCCGGCAAAGTGCAAACGGCGCAGCCTCCACAGTAATTCTTCTTCCTTTTTTTTTTTTGTATAATTAATTTTATATAAAATGTCAAATGACATGTTGGGTGCACCGTGTATAATTAATTTTGTATAATTTTTTTTGTATAATTAATTTTATTATGAACATTCTTTAATTGCATTCTTTGATTAGCATTTTAATTTTGTTGAAATTATTTTTTGATAAGTCCGGTTGTCCCGTTGTTGTATTGGGGTCTAGGGTTAGGGATTGGGTTTTCTGGTTTGGGATGTTGAATCTGTGAAGTGTGATGACTGATGAACATTAACAATGATTCTGATTGACAGTTTTGTTATAAATTTAAAATGATTCTTAAAATAATTTGTGAGGTTTACGAGCGATCTAAAATATAGATTAGAATCTTAGATTTGTGATGTTTGCCACGTTGCAAACTAGCTGCTGTGTTAGTGAGACAATTGTGTTGATTTTTTTGTTCATTAGATGGATTCTTCGTCAAGTCTGATTGATCTTGAGGTGAGCTCCCAAATACCAAAACCCCCGGCCTCAAGTACCCCTAGTAATAATTGTCCACTTCCTAGGAAACGGAAGGGGAATGATTCATCAATTGTTTGGGATCATTTTACAAAAGTAGAGGGTTGTTCCGTAGATGATCCAAAGGCCAAGTGTAATTATTGTGGCAAAATATACGCTTGCCACTCGAAGAGGAACGGAACTTCAACCATACAAAATCATCTACCTTCATGTTCCAAAAATCCTCATAAGCGTGGGCCTTTAGATAAATACCAAACAACATTGGCAGGTGAGGCATCCTCGGAGGGGTTTGGAGAGAGTGATAGTGGTTTAAGAAATCTTGTAACCCATAAATATAGTGAGGAGGCTGTGAGGTTGGCACTTGCGGAGATGGTAATCCTCGATGAGTTACCATTTAGAATTGTTGAAGGGCAAGAATTTAAGAAGATGGTTTGGTTGCTTGAACCTAGATTTAAAGTGCCATGTCGAGTGACGGTTGCAAGAGATTGTATGAAACTATTTCAATCTGAAAAGGCCAAACTTAAAAAATTGTTTAAAGATGGGGAATGAGGATTTCATTAACTACCGATACGTGGACATCGGTACAAAATCTGAATTATATGTGCCAAACCGCACATTTCATTGATAGTGATTGGAAATTGTAAAAGAAAATCATTAATTTTTGTTTAATCCCTAATCATTGAGGGGATACTATTGGAAAATATGTTGAATCGTGCCTCCTTCATTGAGGCATTGATAAGATATTTACTGTTATTGTGGATAATGCTAGCTCAAATGATACTGCAATTGCATATTTGAGACATTTTTTGAAGGAGAATATGTTGGAGGGAAAGTATATGCACATGAGATGTTGTGCTCATATTCTGAACCTTGTAGTGAATGAGGGTCTTAAGGAGTGTGATGATGCCATTACAATGGTTAGAAATGCAGTTAGATATGTGCGCTCCTTCTCTGCAAGGTTAGACAAGTTTAAGAGATGTGCAGAAAAAGAGAAAATTGATTGTAAAAAAATGTTGTGCCTTGATGTGCAAACCCGATGGAATTCAACTTACATAATGTTGGAGGCTGCTGAGAGATTTGAGAAGGCTTTTAGACGGATGGAGAGTGAGGACTACAATTTTCTCTCCTACTTTAAGGATGGAAACATTGGGCCTCCTGGAGCCGACGAGTGGGAGTCAGTGCGGGTTTTTGTGAAATTTTTGAAGATATTTTATGATGCCACTTACCAATTTTCTGGGTCTTTACATGTCACGGCAAACACAAGTTTTTTGGAGATTTGTAGTGTGAGATCTCTAAAATTACTAGTTATTTTATTTATTATTATTGATTAATTTATTTCAATTTATTAGTTTTATTTTATTTTACTTCTTGTGCTTTTTATTTTATTTGTATATGTTTTCGGGTGGGCTTTGGAAATTTTAGTGTTTTATTAGTTATGTGTGTTAATCGGGCCCAGCCCGTATGTGTTATAGTATGGCCCAACATTTGTGATTTATTAAGTCAGCCTGTGTGTGTAGTGTATTGGCCCAGCCCGTGTGTGATAAGAGTGACCCAACCCCTTGTGTTTTAATCTCAGCCCATGTGTGTGTGTGTGTGAGATGAGAGAAGCCCGTGTGTAAGATGGCCCAGCCGGTTGTGAAGTGAAATAGCCCAGCCCCTTCTCCTTGTGTTGAAAACGGTGAGTTTTGAATTAAATCACCCTAGGGCTTCATCTCTTCCTCACATGCGCCGACCTCCTTCTTCTCCTTTCTTCTTCTTTCTGGTTTCTTCTTGTTTCCAGCACCAGCCGACGCCACCCATGACCTTTTTCTTCCACGAATCCGTTTGGGCCACGCAAGGATTGAACCACGGCGCCACCTCCTTTTTTTTCTCCACCTCCAGCTTCCACCTCCACCTTTCACTTTGTGCCGTGTCGATCGGTGGTGCTTTTCCATGCAATTCGTTGCACACGCGTCCGATATTAACACCATTTCATCTCCACGGCTTCACTGCCGTTTTATTGTTCTCTGTCCGTGAGCCACGCCTCCTTCAACTGCATGTAAACCGATAACTTCATCTGCAAATATCCGAATTTCTCAGCCTATAAATAGGACCGAAATTCACAGCATCATGGCATTCCGATTCTTTGTTCACCTCAAATCTAAGCGCTTAGTTATAGTTTTGTGAATTTTGTTTGGTGAGTCCGAGAGATTGAGTAGTGTTGCATATCCTATTTTGGTTCTTAAAAGCCGTGAGCTTCACTTTATTTCTTAAGGATTTTTGTGCTTGCCGAGAGTGCACCTTCACCCTTGTGATCTTCCAAGATTTTCGTCTTCGATTGTGAGTATATTTCTAAAATACGACTCGCGAGGTTTATAGTAGCATTAATCTAAACTGTTGGTTTGAGATGGGCCTAGAGCCGTTGATGTGTTGGAAATAAAATTATAGTTAATTTGTGAAACTGTGATTTAAATGTATTATTGTAATTTTATATAAATGAATAATGTAATATGTCATCCAATACTTGTAATCATACATATTTATTGTCTTTAATAAATTGTGCTATGAAGTCACGCTGTCTGTTTGGAAATTGAGATTTAATCTGTGGGTGCGTGTGTAACGCGACCCCAAGCCGAGATGGGGGATTATCTCGGTGGAGCTTCTCTGGTCACTCGGGAGCGTAATAGACTGACGTGACTTCCTCTGAGTTGTCGCAGGGCGA